>JAFJYI010000491.1:0-157086 GCA_019022655.1 Acacia acuminata | reverse complement strand
TAATGAAGGAATCCTTCTAACCCACCACCCGAAAGGACGAGGCGGTAGGGGTGTAAAAGAATGCAACTTTCCTAGACTTTGCAATAAATGTGCTGACATCACTTTTTGCTTTAGGCTAAATCTTCATTTAAAACCCTTTAAAAGCATTTGAAACTCACTAACAAACTGATTAGGCATAGTTAAGAATAGTAATGAGTGATGATAAGAAGTATTAAGATCAAACATGAAGATTATATAAATTCGAGCAATTTGATTTTCAAACAGAGCGACACAAACTCGAGTTTGTTTAAGCAAAATGGATTTTGCAACTCTTCTTCAAGAACCAAACTTGAGCTAATGAACTCAAACTCGAGTTTGCTTCTTCCAGAGAAGAACATCGCGGTTTGAGCTTTGAAGTGCACTTTGAGAATAGGAGCCAACTCGAGTCAATTAATCACCAACTCGAGTTTGGGGATTTTGAAGTGAAAATATGTTTAAGTCCACAAAGCTCAAAACTGAGTTTCTAAAAGCAAACTGGAGTTTTCAAAATCAAAAAATAGTTAGGAGCTCTCTGCTTAGCACAAACTCGAGTTTCCTTAAAAGTTGAATACCTTTGAAAATTATCTGCCAAGTGCAAACTCGAGTTTGGCATATCAAACTTGAGTTTGCTCAAGATGAAAAAGTGTTAAGACTCTTGGCGAAGCACAAACTCGAGTTTGGAAAACTTAACTCGAGTTTGGTCAAGTTCGAAAATTCTTGAAAGCTCTCTATGTAACGCAAACTCGAGTTTGTCACTTGCCTTACCTTGAAAACTTAGAGTGCTCTCTGTATGGCACAAACTCAAGTTTGCCATAACTTGAAAAAATTGAGCTACTCTCTGTCAAGTTCAAACTCGAGTTTGACATCCCAAACTCGAGTTTTCCTTTAACAGTAAGTTTTACAACTTACCAAAGACAAACTTATCTTCAATTTACAATTGTTAGCTATCATCAAAACACATAGAGAACTAACATTCTCCTCCTTTTTGATGATGACAACACTTGTAAACTGAAAGTTCAAAGAGTTTGACAGATTTTGGCTTTTTGAAATGAATTTGCATAGAATGGTTAAAATGCACAGAAGAAGCAATTGTATCAGAGTAAAAGATAATAGAAGAAATAGAAATTGACATTCATATCATTTCAAAAGAGAGTACATCAGATTGTCATTCAAATACATAAGAAAAACTACTCAGATAAAAAAAACTAAATTCTTCACAATTCCTCTCAAGCTCTTCATTGCTCTTGCTCTTCTTGCCCTTTGTCATCACCAAATAAGAATGGAGCAAAGATAGGCTCTTCAGGTACAAGGTCTACAAGAGGGGTAGAGGGAGGTGAATCAAGCTTTATAATGGAGGTGTGAGAGAGAGACAATGACGGTGGGTGGGAGTGGAGGAAGCAAGTGGAGAGGTAGTGACAATGGGTGTGGTGAAAGTGAAGGAAGGTGAGGAAGAAGGTTCGGGCTCAAACTTAGGACTACCAAAGGTACCAAAACCAAAACCGAGAAGTGCTTGGACCCGCGGAGATAAGATCTTCAATATCTTGTCCAACTTGTCACCGAGAACCACATTATTGATCATTAGAGTGGATATCTTGGCATCTTGATCTTCACGGTGACCCATGAGATTCTCAACCTTTTCCTTCACTCTTCTTGGGCATCTATCATATCATGGTTGCCCTTAGTCACCTCAACTACTAGCTTGCCCACTTCTACCTCTATTTTCTCGGTCATCTCGAGATTGCCTTATCCACAATAGCTTGGACTCTAGCATCAAAATCAGAAGGCATAGAAGATTGTGGAAGAGGTGCTGACTATGCCTCTTGGGCTCTAGCATGTGATCCTCGGTCTAGATGGGGCCCTTGATTGGGTAGATCCTTCTTCAAAGTTGATCCTCATCATATCGAGTTGTTGTTTCCTAAAGGGAGGAGGTGTCTTCACTGACTTAGAGTGCCCAATGTACCAAATTTTGCAATAAAACTGAATAACAGACACTAGTGAAGGAAAAGGAATGTAGGAAGGATTCCTAGAAGCAAAGCGAAAACGAGACATCTCCTGGAAAATCCAATGACCAACATTGATAGGAACTTATCAATGATGGCAGCAAAGAAAGGGTAATCCTTCTTTGCGAAATGTGTATAATTGCCACCCTTTTGCAAAAGCTTCCTAGAGTAGATATACCAGATCACTTTATGAACCGACGGCATAGTAATAGGATTGAAAGAAAGAGAGACCAATTGATCATCAGGAACAAGTTCATTTGGCCTCAAAATTTGGAAAATTTCCTTATTACTATATTTAAAAGAGGGAACAGGAGGATGATTCTCAATTTTCAAAATTCAATTTATCACAGAAGCAGATAAGGTGATTTTGACACTCCTCACGAGAAGTTGAGATCCTCTCATCAACCAAATTACCCTAAGAGTCCTCAATGCTTTGTCCCAATACATATTGACAAGTGCTTTGCTTCAGACCCATGTCCAAAGATCACGTTTGAGAGAGAGATCTTCGACCTTTCGTTCCAAGTGAAAGCTATATCTGAAGAGCTTGTTTTTGAGATCTTGAACAAGGACATGGCAAGTTCAATGTTTGTCAACTTTTTTACGAGGTATTTCTTCAACTGTGATTAAATAGCTGACTGCTTATAATTTTGATTACATTTTGATATGTTGGGTTTGACATTTCAGGCACTTGTACCATAATTACCTCATCCCTCGAGGCCTCTAGGACAAGATTAAGTTCATCCTCCCTGACCAAATCAATAACCAGGGTGATGACATGAAGGAGGATGCCAAGTAACGGCACGCAAGGTTTACGGGGGATGAATTCCTTAAGAGGGCACCCAGATCAAGTGACACTAACTTCTTGGTGCCTTACATTCAAGGTTGGGAACATCATTAACTTTACTTGAATTAATTTTTTTTATTTTGCAATTGTCCCGATGGTGTTATATATTTAAATACATAGGTACCATTGAATGCTCATAGTCGTAAATCCAATGTGCAAAAGGATTTGCTACTATGACTCCATGAACGGGTTCTAGATACAAGACCATACATGCTAGAGAGTTTCAACCAGTAAGTTATTTATTCATCATCTCTTCTAATTCAGTTCATCTTACATGTTTTTGTATATATAATTTTATATTGTATCCTCTCGAGTGGTCTGTCTATATATATATATATATATTATCGAAATGATTATATTTTATCTTGATGCAATAAATTGATTACAGTGTTTGATTAGGTTTATCATGATTATATCATTTGATGTAATCAGGATTACACTGTTAGGACTAATTAATGAGGATGCGGACATCCTATAATCAAGTGAAAATGATATTGTTGTCATTATAGTTTTCAAAATTGACCAAAGTGGCCACTCATAATAGTTGTTAAATATTAAATAATTTTAATTATCACCATTAAATATTAAAAATTTAATTAATGATATAGAAATTTATGAAATAGTTCCCCATTAAAAAATTAAAAAAATTAGATTCCATCATTAAAAAATGTTAAAATATCCTATTAAATAATATTCCTATAATTAAAATTAAAAAATTAACATGAACCCAACATGTACACTGCATATTATTTTCACCATTAAATCTTAAGAAATTATTATAAACTCAAAGTGTACACTGCACACCATGAAAAAAATTATCATGAATCCAACATGTACATTATTATATGTGTAGATAAGGGCAATTTTGTCCCTAGTTATTATCATATATTGATATATTCGATTTAATCTAACTAAATGTTTTTATGCATATGTATAAACTTTTCCTCATGATGAACCAAATAAATCATGGGATTAATATTTCTCCGAGTCGGCCGGAGATAAGGTTATCTCCAACACCCCAAAACTACACCGTTTCGACTTAAAAATAAAACATCTCTTTTCTCAACTTCATCCTCCGATAGCCTCTCACACTCATCGCCATCGTCATCTCTACTCGCCAAACCAGGAGTGGTAGGATCACCCACTCCCACAGTTCCCACCTGAACACCACTCGGCAGCAACCACCTACCATCAGGGAACCAGCATGCCTGACTGGCGCCACCGTAATCATTTTGGTCTGAATATATCACCGCCCCAATAGCTCCTTCCTCACGCGCATTTTTCACAATATCCCCTCTGAATATCTTCCCATGTCTCGCGAATACCACAGTACCTGAAACATTCACTCCAATTTCCTTCAATTTCACATAGTCCACCATGCGCCCATAGTTGCCGCAAACCCCAAGACCAATTACAGTGCCAGACTTAGCATAAGCATGGAATGTTGGTAGGACCTCATCTTCGACATCAGCATAAGGATCGCCGTCATAGGTTTCTTGCCGTAGAGTGAAGTTAGTGGGCTATTTCGGAGGTGGGTTTATGAGCAATAAGGAGCGAGGTAGGTTTTGAAATGGTGTAGTTTTGGAGTCACTGAAGATAACCTTATCTCTAGTGACTAGAGAAATATTAATCGCATAAATTATATAATTATCATTATATTACATTTCATCAAATTTCATGAACCAGGGGCACTTACCTGTCATATTAAAAATGAGAAATATAGAAAGAAAAGTAAGAATGATGTTAATATCAGCAGGGTAATTGTGGAAGTTTATAGTCTCACACATGAACTTGAACGACCCGGAATGTTTTTCCCAACCATCGTTATCTCATTTTTTCTTATAACTTTCATAAAACTGTTATTGACGTATTTTCTTTTTTCCAATTTTGTCTCTACTAATTTATTATATCATTGGGTGGACATAAAATTTTTTTAAACATAAATTATACATACATATAACAGTTTATATGTTTTATTAATTAATATCAATTTTAAATATAAAATATAAATATATAAAGGAAAACCATTTTGTAGGCAATTACACTTTCCCATAATTTTTTATTTGGTTGTGCTTTTCTTTCTTAATTTAAACATTTAATTTTGACAATTAATACCTATAACTTTGCTATATTAGCACCGTTAACCCCTACATATAGGAGGTAATTGCGCTAACAAAGCAAATATAAGGCTTTAATTAAGAGAAAAAATGTATGGGTACAAATTTAAAATTGAGAAAAAAGTATTGATACTTACAAAATGGTTTTTCCTACTGAAATTAAAACCACACTATTCTCAAATTGTGCGCCTCTCATTCATCATATAAAAATAAATATAATAAGTATTTCATTCCATGAATTTCCATTCTGGCTTATTCGTGCATTCCAACGGTCTGCAGTCATAATCATCACTAAGCTGGATAGATCGTTTTGTTTTGCAAGAAATTCCAAGCTCTCCAAGTTTGAATGTCCAATTCACACGCCAAAGCCATGCACTTCAACTTCAACGTAATTGTGACTCCAAAGTTGGCCTTCACACACACTTGCACAGACAAGATGTAAGACCAATAAATGGTCGTAGTCTTATGATAAGAGAGCAACAGTCTCTAAACTTTGTCTGATTTTAATTCTACATCACTAGTGTTTCAGAAGGTCCATTTTTGAAGTCAATCTAGATAATATCTTATTTGTTATTAAGGCCAATAATAAGTCCACTGTCCACATCGATCTACTTCATAAGTATCCACATCTATATGTCCATCCCACGGCATGAGCCAGACTCACAGGCTTCTAGAGCCTAAAACGACACTCCAACTTAGCTGTGCTTACTTTTCACAAGCCATTAGCTAGTCAGAACCTAAGTCATGATTTTTTAAATACAAAATCAAGAAAATAGTATGTACTATCTTAATGAAACCATATGAGAAAGTCATGAAAAAATGTTGCTACTCAAAAAGGTATGCCATCATCCGGCCATCTCAAACAAGATCATTATGAGTCTCATCTCAAAATAAGTTTAGAAAACGATGTTAAGGTTAGGAGACTAGAAAAAACATCTTCAAGGATTAAATTGAATCTTAACATAAAGTATTTATAGAGTTTATTATTTGCCCATGGGATGCGTTTTTGCTATCAAGAAGCCCCATTCAACAACAAACCTTATCCCACTAGATGAGTTAGCTACATGGATCGCACAATATCTTTCTACAACCTCATTAAGCACTGGAGAAAAGGCTTTTTAGATCGGTTCAGTACTAAAATTTTAGATCAGTTCCACATACAATAATAGGTCTAAAGAGTATTAAAATATTTTCTTTAAAAACAATATTTATAGTCTAAAAAGTATTTAAGTATTGAAAAAATTGGTGCCAAAATATTTTTAGAGGTTATAAAAATGCTACTAACATTGGATGAAATTTCAAAAGTTGCGCCAAATATTTAATCTAAATTTAAATTTGTAGCGGTTTTAAAATGCAACAAAATATTGCAAAAAAAAAGAAAAGAAAAGAAAAGAAAAGAAGCAAGACCATAATTTGAGTCCACTGTTACAAGTTACAACATTATTTGAATGTATTATTATTTAAGTAAGAATTTAAATGATAGTAGTTAATATTTGAGAAGAATGATTAAATTAATTAAGTTAGATAAGTATAAATATTATGTAAATATAATATTGAGGATGTGTAGGTAATAAGGACTTATTATGTTGTCCACTAGATGTTATTTGTTTATGGAAGGAATGTTGAAAATGTTGGGGAAAAGTCCTTAATTTTCTGGAAGAAGAAAAAATAATTAGTATATTTTAAGAAGGAAAAAAAACAAATGTTGAAATCAAATGTTTGAAAATAATTATCATGTTTGATCAGCTTGCTTAGCTCTTCAGGAGAACTTCACAGATTAGAGAAAGTGAGAGAGAAGAGGGGTGGAAATGGAAGAAGGTTTGAGATGAGGTGTGGTTGGGGTATTTATAGGAATCTACATAACTTTTATAGCGATTAATATGATGGATTTTGTAGTCATTTATATTTGTAGTGGCTTAGGTGAAAGTGTTTGTAGCGGTTTCACATTTGTGGCAATTTTTTTTGTTTATTATGTTGCGGTTTTCAATTGCTTGGTATTTTAAAAAATATATAAATGAAGATTGACAATAACAAAAGTATAATTTGTTTAATTATTCTTCATTGCCATCCCTTCAAAAAACGTATGGGAAGAATGTTAGAGGTGAGTTTAATATTTTGTATAAAAATTAAATTTAAATTAAGTGATAATAAAGAGTAATTTATAAAAACGCACCAAATAACTCTTGAAGACAAGTAAGATTGAAAGTGAAGAAGGTCACACAGAGAAATGCAATGAACTGAGATTTTTCCAGGTCTCAAGAAAAGTATATTAGGTGCAAGTCAATTTAAATGTGTAAGTAGGTCTAAATTATAATTTTCTAGACTGAACATATTAAAACTGGTCTACAAGCACAATTAATTTAGAGCAGTTGAAAATACAGCTAGTTAGAAATTACTTTTTACACTGGATGCAAGAAAGCTGATCTAATTGTTTTCTGATCGAGACCACACATAAATACTATCGGTCTAGAAAATATTATTTAGACTTGACTAATGTGTGACGGTCTGAAGTTTTAACAAAATTTATCAAGTGCTAGTGGTCATAATTTTTAAATCATTTCCGCCTATAGAGGTCTAGATGTGACAGTCTTATAGGATTTTTTCTAGTAATATATGCAAAATGATGATTCAGTCTTTTATGCCAAAATTCTTTGCATCCAACACTAATGTCTTACAATCTGTTTTGGAAAAGTCCATACTTGTTTCACAAAAAAAAAAAAAAAAAAAAAAAAACAAAAAAAAAACAACTTATTACTGAGGGAATTACCAATGAAATCACGATTGGTAAACTAGCTTTTAATTTCACTATTCAAGCACAGGCAAATACGGACAAGGTTCCTCATAATAAGATAGAAGATCCACTAGTAACTACTACCCATACCTATGTCCTTGTTAGAATAGGCATAGCGAATATTAAATCTTCATATTACTTATAAAAGTTTATGAGGAAATAAATAAATATATATATATATGTCAAAAATTAAATAGAACCAGAGACCGTATAATTATTAACGTGGAAAGCCCCTTAATTCAAGGGTAAAAACTACAGGACGTCCATGTAAATGGAGCAAATCCCCAAGAGGGGGGTGAATTGGGGATTTTAAAAATTCTTTTTCAAACACCCAAAACCAACAACGAAATAGAGTAAAACAGAGGAGTAGAGAAGAATGACACAACAAGATTTATACTAGTTTAATCTCAACTCTTGATCTACGTCCAGTCCCAAGACACTCTAGGGTTTTCACTAACTCTCAAAATCAGTTACACATTCTGTACTCGAAAGTTATCCTCTCACTAGTATACACTCCCCCTTACAAGTTGCAAACTGATAAACCCAATCTCTAAGTCCCACGACTTGAGATTCTTACAATAAATGATATTTAGTGATATACTCTCTAAAAGAGTATATAGAATAAACACTGAAGTGCAATGTATCAAAAGATACTTTACAAGTAGGTGTAAACACCAAATGCAGATGAACATTTGATTGCTTTTTGTTTTCTCTAAGTTGGTTGTTGTAGAGACTTGAATGCTTCAGCTTATATGTGAAGCAAGCATTAAATGACCGTTGGAATGATTAATGTAACCATTGGAGACATTAATCTAGCTGTTAGGTTGTAACTTGGTCCAGTCTCTTACAAGCTTTGAGTTAATCCAGGTGGTCAAATGTTTTGGTTGACTTCCTTGAGACAAATCTGTTGGGGGATGATGTTTCCATAGAGAGAAGAACGACATTTAATCCTTTGCAAAGTTCAGGGAATGATTTGCCAAAAAGGGTGCAAGGTTTTATGGAATTACAATAAATGTGCTGAGGTCACCTTTTGCTTTATGCTAAATCCTCATTCTAATACAGTTTAAATCATCTGAAACTTACTAACAAACTGATTAAACATAGTAAGGAATAGTAATGAGTGATGATAAAAAGTATCTAGTTAGTACATGAAGATTTTACAAATTTGAGAAAGCTGATTTTCAAATAGAGTGACACAAACTCGAGTTTGTTTAAGCAAACTGGAGTTTGCAACTTTTGCTTAAGAACCAAACTTGAGTTTAGAAACCCAAACTCGAGTTTAGTTCTTTCTCAGAGAGATCATCGCGATCGAGCTTTGAAGAACATTTTGAAACATGAGCAAACTCGAGTCAATAAGTGATAAACTCAAGTTTGGGACTTTTGAAGTGAAAAAGAGGTTAAGTCCACAAAGCTCAAAACTGAAGTTTTCAAAAGTAAACTCTAGTTTTCTTAAGTTCAAAAATAGTGAAAAGCTCTCGACTTGACACAAACTGGAGTTTAAGAAAAACAATGTAAAAAAATTGAATATTCTAGGCCAAGTGCAAACTTGAGTTTGCTATTACAAACTCGAGTTTGCTTATAACATGGAAAGCCTTAAAGCTCTCAGCCAAACACAAACTTAAGTTTGGTTAAGTTCACAAAACATTGAAAGCTCTTTGTCTTACAGAAACTTGAGTTTCAAATACTAAACTCGAGTTTGCTTTAATTTGAAAAACCTAGAATGCTCTCTATATGATATAAACTCGAGTTTGCTTATGTTTAGAAAACTTGAGCTACTCTCTGTCAAGTCCAAACTCGAGTTTACAACTAGAAACTCGAGTTTGCCTTTGACAATAAGTTTTTCAACTTAACAAAGACAAACTTCAATTTGTCAGTTATCATCAAAATACATAGAGAACTAAATTCCAAATAATAAAAATAGGGATAAGGGTCTTAAATACCATGGAAGTTTTCACTCAGGAGCACTGGTAAGACGAAAGTTTTTTTTGGACCAAAAATGCCACGGAAGTTTTCGCTGAGGAGCAATTTTGCCCTGGAAGTTTTCACTCAGGAGCAATTTTGCCCTTCTGTCCCCAAATATTAAATTTGACTATGAAATCAGTCAAAGACCACACATGTTATGCCTTGAAAAGGTCAAACTTGGAGCCAGAGAAGGAGATCCTTGAGATGTTGAGCTCAAGGTGGCCAGAATTTGTGAAGCCGAACTGGTCAAAGGGACCAAAAGGTCGACTGTCACAAAGCCCAAAGGAAGCATCACTTATGATCTAAGCAAATGATCAGTCTATACAAACGTAAATATTATCACTATTGATTTGTTTGATCGAACCAATTTTTGGAACAATTCATTTCTCGTTTTGCGTTTCATTTACATTTTGTGACGAGACCTTTCGGTCTCTTTGACCGGTTCGGCTTCACAAATTCGGCGCCTTGATTTCAACATCGAAGGATCTCCTTCTCTCGACTCCAAGTTCGACCTTTTCAAGGCATGAAATGTGTGGTCTTTGATTGATTTAATAGTCAAATTTAATATTTGGGGACAGAAGGGAAAAATTGCTACGTTTTGTACACTTCTGAGGCAAAATTGCTCCTTAGTGTAAACTTCCGGGGCAAAATTGCTCCTCAGCGAAAACTTCCGTGGCAAAAATGATACTTCCGGGGCAAAATTGCTACGTCTTGTGAACTTCCGTGGCATTTTTGGTCCAAAAAAAACTTTCGTCTTATCAGTGCTCCTGAGCGAAAACTTCCATGGCATTTAAGACCCTTATCCCATAAAGATATGATCCACTATGATAAAAATAAGGTACAAGAGAGTCTCAACCAGATACACAAACAAACACATGCAATTACCCAACTAAACAATCAAAGCTACAAACTTACAATAGAGAATAAAGAACCCAAAATTTTTAGAAAAATGTCCCCGACCACAAACACAATTTCTCACACCAAGTCTTCGAACCAAGATCCCACCATTCAAAAAGACGAACTACACATTTTGAACCTTTTGACAAAATTGTAGCTCAATCCAACTGTCAACAAGTGCACAAACACTTATTTATCGAGATTGCCCAGTGAAGCTGTGTTTTTGGTTTTCTCCTCTTTTCTCTCACATGGATGCATAATTAGACCTCTTCAGCCAAATCCGAGGTACCACTGGCACAAAACTTAATATGACCCCTTCCATCTAAATAAGTGAGACACACATGGGTTTCAAATTTGGTAATTGAAAGAGAATATTCTTTCTCACAAAAAAAAATCGTTAAACTTTATTTTTTTTTCACTCTCTCCTTTCTTTCTTTCTTTTCTTTCCTTTCCTCTTTTTCTTTTTATAAAATAACTAGGGTTAAGGTGCAAAATACATATGTGCTTTGGTTAGAGGAGCGCCCGGTAGCAAGTAATTTTTTAAGGTGCAAAAGTACTTACGTGATTACAAATTAGGTGCAAAAATACGATTTGGCCATTAAGTTTGACTTTTCTTCTTGATTGGACGATGACATGGCATTTCAAAGGTACAAAAATACACATGTCTTTGTCAAAAAGAGCACCCAACACCAAATTCTTTTGTTTTAATTTAATAATTTTACTTCAATTAGAGGAAAATTATTATTTCTCTAGGTATTTTTCGTGGAGGCCAAATTTTTTGTTCGATTTATCATTTTGGGAAGGGGACTTATTCAATGTGTAAAAGCGATAAAAATTTTATTTCATAATTTATTTTCTTTTTTAAAAAATCCTTATTAAATTTTCTCCTTATTTCTTCCCCTCTCGCAATTCTCTTGCCGTTGTCACCACCCTCCTCCACCATCACCCGCACCCCTGTTTTCCAAACTCTTGTTTTCCTAGTTAGTTGGAATTGTAGTTCGAGTTTCTTTTTAGTATTTTTTGTGTTTTTCTTGTTTCTTTTTTTTTTCTTGTACTAGTTTTCTCTTTGGAACCGTGAGTCAAAACTTGTAAGATCTAAAACTAGAGGTGTTGTGCAATTTTTCGCTTGGATTTTCTTTTGTGGATATAATTTTATTGAATTTAAGGAGACATTGCAAAATTTCTCCAATAAGTGGAGATTTGCATAAGGGGTGAAAAGTTTGAGATTTTTTTTTCTTTCCTTGGTGATTTTGGTTTGGAGACTAGATATGTAGATATGAAGCTTGAGTTGGGCTTAGGAGGAGTGTTGTGGAATTATGAAGAAAAAGCCATGGTTGCATCGGTTATGGGAAATCGAGCTTTTGAATACTTGTTCACAAACCGTGGCCAACGACAATTTGTTAATGACAATTGGAAGCGACAAATTTTGCTGAACAAGTTTGTTCGACGTCCAGGGAAATAATAATTTTCTTTTAATTAAAATAAAATTGTTAAATGAAAACTATTAAATTTTTTTAAAAAAATTGGTATTAGGCACTTGTTTTTTTTTTTGATAAACCATATGTGTATTTTACACCTTTGACATGCCACGTCATTGTCCAGTCTTAAAAAAAAGTCAAACTTAACAGTCAAACAGTATCTTTGCACCTAATTCGTAACCACAAGTCACTTTCGCACCTCAAAAAAACACTTACTATAAGGCGCTCCTCTGACGAAAGCACATGTGTATTTTTGCACCTTAGCCCAAATAAGAAATACATAAAATTTGGACTTTTCTCCATATATTAAAAGAGCCCCGAAACTCATCAGTTCTAACGAACCCTGTTATCTGAACCTCTCATAGCAGCTTTTGGTGTCACATTCAACAATAGAAGCATAATATCGCAATGTTTCAGATGTTCTCTTGTTTTTGGCTGTTCTCAAGGAGACGCATACATAAGTGTATATACATATGGAGAAAAGATGACTAGTCAAAGCAATTTGAATTGGATTCACATTTTGTAACACATACATACTCTTCTGTCTAAATACTCGAGTGTTCAGAACTCATACTCGAGTACCATACTCGAGGATGCCTGAACTATACTCGAGTATTGCCTTTCCAGTTCCTGTAAAGTAACATCTATATGAAAGAGTTTGGTTAGATTTTATCCTCTTAGTACTCGAGACTTGTCCCAATACTTGAGTATTTCATTAACATACTCGAGTAGCTTTGTTCTGAGCAAGTGTTTCAAAGGTATTTTCTACACAAGTTCCTCGATATTACCCGAGTATCATAGCATACACTCGAGTGTTTCATTCTCGTGTTTTACCTTGTTTTATATCATCATAACAGAGGATCCTACAAAACAAATTCCTAGAAACTCCGATGCTTAAGTTAGTAATAGTTTGTCAATAAAAACTCTAAAATAAATATTATGAATGAGATTACTTACAATTTATTGGGATTTACTATTCCAAATTCTCTTGTGATATATAAGAACTAATCTTTGGCTAACGGTTTAGTGAATATATCAACAAGTTGGAGATGAGTGGGAATGAACATCACTTTTACGTCTCTCTTTTGAATATGATCTATGATAAAATGATGTCTCACGTCAATATGCTTAGACCTTAAATGTTGTACTGGATTTTTGGCCAAGCCTACTATACTTATGTTATCAAGAGGATTGGAATTTCTTTGAGATTAATACCCACATCTTGAAGTTATGTTGTTGCTTAAACCATAGCACTTAAGCACAGAAACTTGAAGTAGCTCCATCCTTAGCTTCAATAGATGACAATGATACGGTGTTTTGCTTCTTACTGAACCAAGATACAATAGAGCCACTAAGGAATTGACAATGTCCACTAGTGATCTTTCTATCATTTATATATCCAGTATGATCAAAGTTTGAGTATGCTATGAGATATTCATTGCCTCCTTTAGGATACCACATTTCAAGTTTTGTCATATCGCAAGATATCTAAAAATTCTTTTAACCGTCTTAAAGTGTGATTCTTTTGGAGCAGATTTATATCTTGCGCACACTCCTATCTAACTTGTATGTCAGGTCTGCTAGCCCTTAGATAGAGCAACAGAGCAATCAACACTCTATATTTGGTAATATTGAAATTCGTTCCTTCAACATCAACATCTAGCAACATTGTTGAGCTCATTGGAGTGTTAGCTCCATAGCAAAGGACCATTCCATATTTTTTGAGAAGATCTCGAAGATATTTGGCATGAGAGATAAATATCTCATTCTTCCTTTGTTTAATTTGAAGTCCTAGAAAGAAATTTAATTCCCCCATCATTGACATTTCAAATTCTCCCTACATAGTCTTGAATAATTCTTGACTCAAAGAGTCATGGTAACACCAAATATAATATCATCTACATAAATTTGCACAATTAATAAATTATTTTTCTAATTTTGCTCAATGAAGAGAGTTGTGTCAACTTTCCCTCTAACGAATCCTTGATCAAGTAGAAATTTGATCAATCTTTCATGCCAAGCTCTAGGTGCTTAAAGATCGTAGAAAGCCTTTTTGAGATGATAAACATGACCAATATGGGATATATCTTGAAAACCAAGAGGTTCTTCAACATAGACTTCTTCCATAATGTAGCCATTAAGGAAGGCACTTTTGACATCCATTTGATAGAGTTTGAATCCCTTGATAAACGTAAAGGCTAAGAGTACTCGTATGGCTTCCAATCTAGCCACTGGAGCATATGTTTCCTCATAATCAATACCTTCTTCTTGATTATAGCCTTTGGCCACCAATCTTGCCTTATCTCTAACAATGACTGTGGATTTATCATGTTTGTTTTTGAATACCCATTTGGTACCAATGACCAGATGGTCTTTTGGCTTGGATGCGATTTCTTTCAAATTGGTTCAGTTCCTCTTCCATTACTATCACCCAATCATTATCTTAAAGGGTATCATCAATGTTAAAGGGTTTGATTTTAGAAATGAAAGCAGAGAAGTTGACTTCATTAAGGACTTTGTTCCTAGTTTTCACTCCCTCGTTGACATTGGTTATGATTTGGTCTATTGGATTACTTTTATTATATCTCCAAGCTTTAGGTTGACCTTGATCTATAGGTTGGCCTTGATTTTGATCAAAAGGTTCAAGATTATCCTTAGTTTCTTTTGCTAGAGGAGAAGGAGGTTTTGAGATGAATTGATTTTCCTTATGATGAATCAATTAAGGCTCATCAACTAAAAATTCAGCAGAAGAGTCAGATTCAGAGAATACAACATGTACAAATTCTTCAACAACACAAGCATATTTGTTATACACCCTATAAGCTTCACTTCTATTAGAGTAGCCGAGAAATATACCTTAATCTGACTTAGGATTGAACTTTTCTAAGTTTTCCTTACCATTGTTGTGAACAAATAACTTGCAGCCAAATATATGAAGATAAGCAATGTTTGGCTTCCTTCTTTTTAAAGCTCGTAGGGAGTCTTGTCAATCTTCTTTTTGATGTAGGCCCTAGTTCATATGTAGCATGTCGTGCTCATTTCATCTGCCTAAAATACTTGTGACACATTCTTTTTATTCAGCATAGATCTTGCCATCTCAGTGAGAACTCTATTCTTTCTTTCTAAAACACCATTTTGTTGAGGAGTTCTTGGAGCTGATAAATTATGGTCAATACCATTTGTGTCGCAGAATTCCTCGAAGGCTTGATTTTCAAATTCTACTCCGTGGTCTATCCTTATTACTGAAATGCACATGGCTTCCCATTTTGCACTTTCTTGGAAAAAACAATAAACTGATCAAAAGTTTCATCTTTTGATGAAAGAAAGATTGTCTTAGAAAATCTAGAGAAGTCATTGTTGGTCGATTTCCTTATGGCCAGTGAACCAGTCGAACAAGTAATAAAGTGTAAGTAGAGTATTGTCCCACAGAGACTGAGATACTAGGAAGTGACACTCGATTGCTAAAATAGTTGTGAAAATAGAAAGTAAATATGGTTGGTTTGAGAGGTTTTTGAGACTATGCTAATAAACAAAAGTAAACAGAGAATGATAGTCATAAAAAGATATCAGTAAGAAGTTAGGCTGAACTTGGAATCACCCTTAAGTATCTCAATCCCCCAGTTGCTTTACCCATTGCTATAGCATCTTGTTGGTTGATTTCCTTGATGGCAAGTGAACCAGTCGAACAAGTAATAAAGTGTAAGTAGAGTATCGTCCCACAGAGACTGAGATACTGAGGAGTGACGCACGATTGCTATGATAGTTGTGCAAGTAGAAAGTAAATATATTGGGTTGAGAGGTTGTTGTGATTATGCTACTAGCAAAAGTAAACAGAATGACTTTAAATGTGAGAAGATATCAGTAAGAAGTTAGTCTGGACTCAGAATCACCCTTAAGTGCATCAATCCCCTAGTTGCTCTACCTAATGCTATAGCATCTACACTGTACAGCTTCTGCAATTGCTACAACATAGCTACTAACTACAAAGCTATTTGGTTAACCCACCACGATAGTCTATCGAAGCTTCTGCGTCCGATACATATGATGCTAACTATACTCCTTCCATATTCCTATGGCAGCTTTCTAGTCAGATCTGTTTTACGCTTAGGGTGTTATGGTTATGAAAGGTAGACCCATTCCTGAAGCGTACAATAATAGGTCAAGTCGTGCACGGGCTGCCTAGCAAACACTGTTTCTCAGAGGTCTAGCCTCAACTCCTTGCCAGTAAGCTGAGGCCACAAGTCTAGCCCTTAACTTTCGTTAACCGACTACTAATTAAAACACTGATAAGCAAACCAAATTTATTAAATTAAGAACTTGCAACTGGGTTCATTCAACACTTAAGGACTCATCCCCACCAGCCATATGAAAATAAGTTCATGACTGACGAGGGACACACAAAACAGACACTAACAGAATGACCCATGATCGGAAAACTAAATTAAAAGGGAAAACATAAAGCTTTGATGGAATTTCCAACGGCATGCACGCAGCCCTGTCACGTCACCACTCCATGTCTTCTTCGTTCCGTCGTACTGTAGGGAAGGATGCTGGGTTGTCCTGGAAGTCTCGTGCTCCTGTGAAATCTCTCACTCTTCTCTTGAGTCTGCCGAAAGGTAGAATCTCGTTCTAGGGCTCTCCGACTCTGTTAGGAATGGCTCCGCTGTTTCCTTTTATAATTAGGCTTTTCTTGCGGTGAAAGTTACAGTGAGCTGGGCCTTTCCTAATCCGTCGGGATCTATTGTATCTCTTGATCCGAGTAGATTACTTCTGTTGATTCTGCGGGATTCTTCAAATCTTTTAGTTCCGGTCCTTCGCATCTTCTATTTCGTTATGTCAGCAACCTATCTATCAATATCGCCCTTTTGTTTTATTCCTAAAATCATCTGGGTAAAAAGGTCAGAAAACATGCCGCATAGCATTGCATCCTCTACTTTGCTATAGCATTCAGGATGCCTTGTATTGCACTTCAAAGTACTGTCAGAATGCTATAGCATCGTATCAGCTCTGCTATACGTTCTTCTTTAAAAACCATGTAAATTGTTCCATTTTCAGTTCATGCAAATGATTTCTATTCTTCAGTCCCTATATCATGAATGTATGCCTTTTGCTTAGATTATCTGCAGTTAAGCTTGTATTTAACATTCAATTCAATCATAAAGTATAGGGAAAACACGTACGATTTGTGCTCATCAAATACCCCCACACTTAGCTTTTTGCACTCCTGGGCAAAAATAAGATGAAGCAAACAGAAACTCATAGCCGTAGTACTCTTGTCCGTATAACTTTGCTTGCACACTTGCTTTCAGTTTCCATCCCCCATTCGGCAATCCCACTGCCTAGTGCCAACCGCTCATAATGCGTGGTATTGTTTCAATGAATAAGTCTCAAGGGGCTCTCAAGTTCAGTGTTTACACTCACTCACCCAGGGGATTTTAATTTCTCTCTTGTCCAACGGGCCCAGAAGATCCATAGCATTGTGAAAGTTCTATGATTTCTCCCTAGCATCTGAGTATTCATTCATCCAAAGGACTTCTTGGGTTGTAATGTGAGGATGGCTTAGTATTTTGAGATGGGAAATGAAGGTGGATGCTATAGCAGACCCGGTAGACAAATCTTTTGGCTTCAAATTGAGTGCTCCTCCTTGACCTTTGTAACTCTTGCTTTGTCTAATTCTTTCCTTTCTTCTTCCTTCTAGCTTCTTTCTTTTCTTTTCTTTTCTCTTTTTTTTAAGCATAGCAACAGCTCTTTCTAAAAAATAACAGCTTCTTCTGCAACACTTCGTGGGAGCACCCTGCCTTAGCAATTTCCACATTTTTCTTTTCTATCATTCTAGGTCTGCTATAGCACACTTGTATGGCTCAAGGTGGTGGCAACATGGAGATGATGAATAATGGGTTGTGTATGGGAATAATTGGTGCGACATGAATGCCTTTATCCTACGAACTTCAAACTCAGATGCCAGATAGTTTATCAAAGAACTAAGACAAATCAAAGATCAAATATAGGCTACCAGACTTGCACACAAAATAAAACAATTAGGCTCAATTCCATTCTTCCATTGAGGGTTCTTCCCTTTAACACTTCCTCATTTTCACTCTACCCCACGTCAGATTGGCTAGAACCATCAATTTCCCAAGCCTAAAGGTTCAGTTCCCTTAAGCCATTGTGCTATGTTACACAGACATTCATTCCATTGCTACAAGATTCTGTTCATGCTCTATCATGCAATTTGAATTTTTTTCAGTATGTGCAAAAACTAAATACAGGGTGAAAATAGCGGTAGATTATATCACAAATCGTATCAATCCCCCCACACTTGAAGGATGCAATGCCCACATTGCGATAGAATGATAAGCAAAACTAGGCGCGCATCAAAGGGCGAGAGAAAAATATAAATCGAGATAATCAACTTATCACAAATCATTCATAAAAGGGCCCTGGGGCAAACGCCTAGGGCCTGAGCAGATTGTCAGAAAAAAAGAAAAAAACAACTGAACTAAAATGAACAAAAAGAAAGGAAAACTATGGGGCTGGAGGAACAAGAGGGGCTGGGGCACTGCTCATGGTGTCGTCCTCATCCGACGAATTACCGAGGTTGTTGACCACGGGAATCGCTGAGTGGGAGTAGGGGAGAGAGACGGCCACTGGTAGGTGACGGTGATAGGATTCAAGTTTCGCCCAAGAGTCGCTTCGAAGGGTCTTGAGCTCCATGCGTAGGCGACGGAGCCAGCGCGGAAATTTGAGCGGAGACTTCATATCTGTGGCCGAGCGCCAATAGAGAGGGGCGTGAGTAAGGATGTAGGAGCAATCGGAGGAATCGGTGGTGCTGGAGACCGTAGAGGGTTCAGTAGAGGAGGAGGAAGGGGAGGAGACCTGGACGGTGGCGGGTCGTGCTGCACACTTTGTCCGGACCATTAGCTTATGTGGGTATGGATGGGGAAGGAGAAAGGGAGTCAGTGGGTTTATGAAAAGACGCGGGTGAAAGGGTGGCAGATTGGATAAAATAGATGAAGGAATTTGAATATGAAACGTTACGGCTCCTTAGACAATGTGACCTCCTTAATCAACGCACAGTGGGCCCAAGGATGTGGCCCACTCAAGCAATCGCATGCATGAAGTGTTTATGTTAGAGATGAGGTGCGTACCTGGCAAAAATTGGGCTTTTGCCGTATTGTTATGCAGGGGTTATGATGCCATAGCAAACGCACCAGCCTTGTGCCGTAGCATATTCCCTGCTGGACTCATTCACCTCTATGTTGATGCTAATGAACAATAACCTTGAGCTGCCTCCCAATAGCACTTGGTTTAAAGTCTTCAGCCTGACTTTGCTATAGCACCTTAATGCTGTGGTAGGGCAGGGGTCCCCTGCTTCTTTAGTGCCTTTGCTGTCATCTGAAAAAGTCAGGTACTTCTCAGTTGGGTCTTTGAATCTCGCAGTCTTAAGTATTGAGAAGGTGACCTGATCATCATTTACACGTATAGTGAGTTCTCCTTTTTCCACATCAATTAGTGTATGGCCAGTTGCCATAAAAGGTCTTCCCAGCAGAATCGGGACATCATGATCCGCTTCAAAATCCAGGATAATGAAATCCACAGGGAAGAAGAACTTATCCACTTTTACCAGTACGTCTTCAATCTTGCCTTCAGGTAGTACTATTGAGTGATCAGCCAGTTGCAATGTGACTGTTGTGGGCATGGCTTCCCCTACTGCCAACTGCTTGAAAATTGACATCGGCATGAGATTTATGCTAGCACCTAGGTCACATAGGGCTTTACCTGAGTAGTTGGGTCCGATTGCACACGGTATTGTAAAACTACCAGGATCCTTTAATTTCTGAGGTAGCTGATTAGTTAACATGGCACTGCAGTCCTGGGTCAATGCTACTGTCTCGAACTCTTCCAGTCGCCTCTTCTTAGACAGAATTTCCTTCATAAACTTCACCTAGCTGGGCATTTGTTCTAAAGCTTCAACGAGTGGAATATTAATGTGCAATTACTGTAGCATATCGAGGAACTGCTTGAATTGTTTCTCTTATCCTTGCTTCTTTAGCCTTTGTGGGAAAGGTGGGGGTGACTTTGTTATTGCTGAAGGCTCGAGGTCAGTACTCTGCTTTGATGATGACGTGGTAGCATTCCTTATGGGTATTGTACGTGATCATCCAATGATGCGTGTGGAGGCAATGTTACGGTGCTTCGATCATGTTCCGGTTGTGGCAGACTTGATTGCCTCTACTTCTCTTCACGAATTTGTTCAGTACTTCCTTGCCCTTCCTTAGATTTCTCTGGTCTTAGATTAGTGATAGCCATAGGTTGCTTGGTTGCTTTCATGGATTCTAAACTTTTACCACTCCTGAGCTCTATCAGTTTGACTTCTTCTCTTCCTTGGATCCTGGGGGCTTCAGTGTCACTGGGCAGGGCTCCTGAGGGTCTGTTGTTCAAAGCTGTTGCTAGTTGTCCCACTTGGGTTTCAAGATTCCTTAAGGTTACTTGCCGATTCTGGATGATTGCATCGTTCTTTGCCATATAGTCCTTCAGAAGGGTCAATATAGAGTACTGCGGGTCTGATTCACCGCCCTGCTTCCGTGCTTGTTGGGTAAACCCTAATGGGTTTGATATTCGGTTTGAGTATTGTGGGCCTGATGATTGTCCTGCTGCTTGTGAACCTTGAGAACTCCATGAGAAGTTAGGATGCTGCCTCCATCTAGGGTTGTATGTATTTGAGTACGGATTATTGGTGTTACTGCCCCTATTGAAGTTGTTGACGAAGTTTACCAATTCAGGGTTAGCAGAGCATTGGGAGTAAGAGTGCTCTCCGCCAAAGTATACACAAGCTACCTGAGATGGTTGTAGCGACGTGTTACTTGATGGAAGGGTTAGTCCTTTCACCATATTGGTCAGAGATAAAACTTAAGCAGTGAGAGCAGTCATAGCATCTAGTTCATGTATCCCTGCAACAGTTCGGGAGGATGTAGCTTTGTCTGCTGGCCACTGATGACTGTTCATGGCCATGCGCTCCAGTAAGTTGTGGGCCTCTTCATAAGATTTCATTAGGATGGATCCTCCCAGGAGGCGTCTACAATTGATCGTGTTTGTCCACAAGACCTCTGTAAAATGTTTCTAACTGGACCCATTCACACAGTCCGTGCTGGGGACATCTTCTTAGAAGGTCCTTGAATGTGTCCCAGGCTTCGTAAGTAGATTCACCAGGTTTCTATTGGAAGTTAGTGATGTCCCCTTTGAGTTGAGCATTCTTCGTAGGTGGAAAGAATTTGAGCAAGAACTTACTTCCCAGATCATTCCATGTGGTGATGGAATTAGCAGGTAGATTGTTGAGCCATGTCCGAGCTTTGTCCCTTAGTGAGAATGGGAATAATTTAATCCGGATAGCGTCAGGAGGTATGCCTGGAATTACAAAAGAATCACACACCTCCATGAAGGTTTTGAGATGAAGGTGCGGATCTTCGGATGGGAGTCCTCCAAATTGTCCGGCTGCATTTAGCATCTGGATCATGACACCTTTAATTTCAAAGTGTCCAGCATTAAAGGTTGGTTGTATGATGGCCATGTTCAGCTTGTTTAGATCTAGAATCCCGAACACCATGATGGCCTTGTTCACATCTGCATTTGTAGGTGGAGGGACCTGGTTATCCCTATTTATTAATGGGCGCTCTTGTTGCTCCCGCCCGTGGTTGACAGGTATTTCTACCATGTTTGCTAGGTTAAAGGATTGACTTCGCCGCTTCTGCCTTCTGCGCCTTTGTTTGCAGGTGCGTTCTATCTCAGGATCGTAAGGCTCTAGATTGGCTGGAGGCAAGTTGCACATACACTATAGAATGTACCTGAAAATCAAGAGCAGAGAAAGTGAGTTCTTTTTACTAGGCGAATCACAACTATTAAGCAAAGGGGGCGTCATCACAAAGGGTATCAGCAGTCCTCGGTAATGGCACCAAAAACTTGTTGGTCGATTTCCTTGATGGCAAGTGAACCAGTCGAACAAGTAATAAAGTGTAAGTAGAGTATCGTCCTATAGAGACTGAGTTATCGAAGAGTGACACGTGATTGCTATGATAGTTGTGCAAGCAGAAAGTAAATATATTGGGTTGAGAGGTTGTTGTGATTATGCTACTAGCAAAAGTAAACAGGATGCCTTTAAACGTGAGAAGATATAGTAAGAAGTTAGGCTGGACTCAGAATCACCCTTAAGTGCATCAATCCCCCAGTTGCTCTACCCAATGCTATAGCATCTACACTGTGCAGCTTCCGTAATTGCTACAGCATAGCTACTAACTACAAAGCTATTTGGTTAACCCACCACGATAGTCTACCAAAGCTTCCGCGTCTGATACATATGATGCTAGCTATACTCCTTCCATATTCTTATGGTAACTTTTTAGTCAGATCTGCTTTACGCTCAGGGTGTTATGGTTATGAGAGGTAGACCCATTCTTAAGCCTACAATAATAGGTCAAGCTGTGCACGGGCTGCCTAGCAAACAATGTTTCTCAGAGTTCTAGCCTCAACTCTTTGCCAGTAATCTGAGGCCACAAGTCTAGCCCTTAACTTCTGTTAACCGACTAGTAATTAAAACACTGATAAGCAAACCAAATTTATTAAATTAAGAACTTGCAACTGGGTTCATTCAACACTTAAGGACTCATCCTCGTCTAGCCATATGAAAATCAGTTCATGACTGACGAGGGACACACAAAATAGATACTAACAGAATGACCCATGATCGGAAAACTAAATTAAAGGGAAAACAGAAAGCTTTGATGGAATTTCCAACGGCGTGGACGCAGCCCTGTCACGTCACCACTCTAAGTCTTCTTCGTTCTGTCGTACTGTAGGGAAGGATGCTGGGTTGTCCTGGAAGTCTCGTGCTCATGTGAAATCTCTCACTCTTGTCTTGAGTCTGCCGAAAGGTAGAATCTCGTTCTAGGGCTTTCCGACTCGTTAGGAATGGCTCCGCCCGTTTCCTTTTATAATCGGGTTTTCTTGCTTGCGTAAGTTCCGGGGAGTTGGGCTTTCCTAATCTGTCGAGATCCATCGAATCTCTTGATCCGAGTAGATTGATTCGTTGATCTGCGGGATTCTTCAAATCTTTTAGTTCCGATCCTCCGCATCTTCTATCCCGTTACGTTAGCAATCTACCTATCTTTTCTCGACCTTATCGCAATTATTTTATTCCGAAAATCTTGACAAGAGGTTAGAAAATATGCCACATAGCATCGCGTCCTCTACTTTGCTATAGCATTCCGATATGCCTTGTATTGCACTTCGATATCTTTGTCGAATGCTATAGCATAGTATCGCTTTGCTATACATTTTTCTTTAAAAGCCTTCTAAATTGTTCCATTTTAGCACATGTTTAGGATTTGAATGATTTTATCCTCCAGTTCCTATATCATGAATGTATGCCTTTTGCTTAGATTATCTGCAGTTAAGCTTGTATTTAACATTCAATTCAATCATAAAGTATAGGAAAAATATGGTACGATTTGTGTTCATCACATCTATACTGCACAGCTTCCACAATGCTACAGCATAGCTACCAACTACAACGCTATTCAGTTAAACCACCACTATAGTCTATCGAAGCTTCCGCGTTTGATACTTCTAATGCTAACTTTACTCCTTCCATATGCCTATGGCAATTTTCTAGTTAGATCAACGCTACGAGCTGAGTGTATTGGTTATGAGCGGTAGACCCATTCCTGATGCCTACAATAATAGGTCAAGCCTTGCACCAACTTGCCTAGCAATCACTGTTTCTTAGAGGTCTAACCTCGACTCCTTGCTAGTAAGCCGAGGCCACAAATCTCGCCCTTAGCTTTCGCTAATCGATAAGGTAATTAAATCATTGATACGCAAACTGAATTTATTGAATTAAGAACTTACAACTGGCTTCATTTGAAACTTAAAGGTTCATCCTCATTCATCCTTAGGAAATTTAGTTCATGACTGACGAGGAACACACTAAACAGACAACAGTAAAATGACCCATGATCAAAAGGTTAAAGGAAAAGAAAGCATAAAGCTTGACGGAGTTCCGACGGCGTGGAAGTAGCCCTATAACGTCACCATTCCACGTCTTCTTCTCTCTGCCTTGCTGGAAGGAAGGATGCTGGGTTCTCTTGGAGTTCTCGTTCCTCCTAAAATCTCTCTCTCTTCTTTCTAGTCTGGCCAAATGTGTAATCTCGTTTTGGCTCTGTGCGACTCTCTTTAGGGTTGGCCTACTGTTTCCTTTTATAGTCAGGTTTTCTTGCTGCACAAGTTCCAGGGAGTTGGGCTTTCCAAATCTGTCGAGATCCATCGTATCTTCTGATCATAGTAGATTGATTCTGCTGATCCTGCGGGATTCTTCAAATCTTTTAGTTTCGATCCTCCGCATCTTCTATCCCGTTACGTTAGCAATCTACTTGTCTTTTCTTGACCTTCACAATTATTTCCTGAAACAATCTTGACAAGAGATTAGAAAATATGCCACATAGCATCGCGTCTTTTACTTTGCTATAGCTTCCGATATGCTTTATATTGCACTTCGATATGCTGTCAGAATGCTATAGCATAGTATCAGCTTTGCTATACATTTTTCCCATAAAGCCTTCTACTTGTTCTTCTTTTAGCACATGTTTAGGATGTGAATGGTTTTTATCCTCCAGTTCCCTATATTTACGAATTAATGCCTTTTTGCTCGGATTGATTGTAGTTAAGCTTGTATTTACCATACAATTCAGTCATAAAATATAAGGAAAATATGGTATAAATTGTGCTCATCAGTCACCAAATATGACCAAGATATACAAAATGTCACCAAGGCTTTTAACCCTTGCTGGTCCAACTAAATCCATATGGAGAAGTTGGAGAGGTCGATTTGTTGTGATTTTATTCTTTGACGTAAAAGAGGATTTAGTTTGTTTTCCCTTTGGATAAGCATCACAAATCAAATCATTTTTAAATGTGAGCTTGGGTAAACCAAGAACTAATTCCTTTTTGAGCAACTTGTCCAGTTGGTGCATATTGACATGAGATAATCATTTATGTCAAAGCCAACTTTCATCTATGTTGCTAAGAAAACATTTTTAAGAGTTAGTCTTACTTCTATGCATATTGAAACTATAGCAATTACCTTCTCTTGATGCTTTAAATAATACCTTCAGATGATTCTTATTATTTAGAGATCTCTTTTAATTCACAATCGGACATTCTTCTCAATCGAAGATGATCTAGTTGTCTTTGTTTGCACTTTGGCTAACACTAAGAAGATTGTGACATAGTGTTGGTCGATTTCCTTGATAGCAAGTGAACTAGTCGAACAAGTAATAAAGTGTAACTAGCGTATCGTCCCACAGAGACTGAGATACCACGAAGTGACGCTCAATTGTTGTAATAGTTGTGTGAATAGAAGGTAAAATCTGATTGACTTGGGGGGTTTTTGTGATTATGCTAAATAACAAGAAAGTAAACAGAGTGTCGTAGTCGTAAGAAGATATCAGTAGGAAAATAGGCTGAACTTGGAATCATTCTTAAGCATATCAATCCCTCAGTTGCTTCACACATTGCGATAGCCCTTACACTGCATAGCTTCTGCAATGCTACAGCATAAATACTATTTACAATGCTATTCAGCTAACCCACCACTAGAGTCTATCGAAACTTCCGCGTTCGATACATGTAATACTAACTTTGCTTCTCCCATATGCTTATGACAATTTTCTATTTAGATTAACATTACAAAGCAAGGTGTTATGGTTATGAGCGGTAGACCCATTCCTGAAGCCTACAATAATAGGTTAGGCCTTGCACTAGCTTGCCTAGCAAACACTGTTTCTCAGAGGTCTAACCTTGACTCCCTTCCAGTAAGCCGAGGCCACTAATCTAGCCCTTAGCTTCTGCTAATCGACAAGAACTTGTTTCACTGATAAGTAAACTGAATTTATTGAATTATGAACTAGCAACTGGGTTCATTCCAAACTTAAGAAATCATCTTCGCTCAACCATAGGAAATTTAGTTCATGACTACGAGGGAAACACAAAACAGATAACAACAAAATGACCCATGATCAAAAGATTAAAATGAAAGAAAACTAAAAGCTTGATGAAGTTTTCGACGGCGTGGAAGAAGCCCTGTCACGTCACCACTCCACGTCTTCTTCTCTCCATCTTACTGTAAGGAAGGATGCTGGGTTCTCTTAGGGTTTTCGTGACTTGTCAACTCTCTCTCTCTTCTTTTGAGTCTGGCTGTATATGAATGGAATTAGACTCTCAGCGACTCCACCTCCTTTAGGGTTGGTTGTTGTTCCTTTAAATAGTCTGGTCTTACTTGCAGCGTATGTTCAATGATCTGGGCCTATCTTCTTTTCAAATATTGGTAGATTGATTCTGCTGATACTACAGGATTCTGCTGATACTGCAGGATTCTTCAAATCTTTAGTTTCGATCCTCCACATCTTCTATTTCAATACATCAGCAATCTAACCATTATTCTCGCCCTACAATATATTTCCTGAAACAACCTTTATAATAGATCAGGACATATGCCGCATAGCATTACGTCATTTACTCTGCTATAGCTTCAGGAATGCATTGTATTGCACTTCAGTAAAGTTGTCCTGATACTATAGCATGGCATCAGCTATGTGATAATCTTTGAATTCATGATATTTTAAATGCAAAAAGAAGCTAAAAACTCTATCATTGTCATGCTTTAATGTATCAATTAGCTAAATATGTGATTTCATCTTCATAATGAGTTTTTAGACTTTATTTGCATTAATCTTGGTCACATCTTGAGTTTGGATTCAAAACTGAACTTTAGTCACATTCTTACTACAATTGGGTCGTGAATACTGTTCGGTATTTTGGGTATAACTTGAGTTATAGAAGTCCAATGGATCTTCAATTTGCATTTTCAGAAAGCTAAGAGGAAGCCCTACAAATCTTATGAAGAGCCCAAAAGCCAAATCAGATGTTTAGAGGGCCAAAATGGGCCTGGAAGCCGAAACAGGCTGCTATCACTGGACTCTGGAATGACGTTCGGTATTTGACCCATAACTGGAGCTACAGACCTCCAAATTAGGTCCGGTTTGCGCGGTTGGAAAGCTGACATTCAGGGAAACATTTAATATGAAGACCACGTGGTCTAGATCCACCGTTTTCAGGGTGTAATCCAGCTTGCAAATGACGCATTTTTGGAGGTGGAAAGTGGTTCAATGATTCTTCCATGTTTGCCACCAAGTAAAGTGACGAAATTAGGTGTAAAATGGATGAATGAGATGCCCAATTTTCCTATAAATAGATGAAGAGGCTGAAGGGAAATACACACCTTTGGAGACCAAGATCTCTCCCATTCTAGCTTCCTTCTTCTACTTCTTGCCTTCCACTTGGAATGGCTTTAGTTTTGCTTTATTAGTTTTATGTATTGTCTTTAATTCTTGTCTTTAATTTCTAGCCTCCTTCTTGGTATGGCTTAGTTTTAATCTTTCCTTTTAATTATGTTATTTTGATTTTATGTTCTTCTTCTCTTTCTTTTATGGATTCATTATGTTCTTGAGATTTATTTTGGAATAGAAGCTTTCATTTTCTTTAATTGTTCTTTATGTTCTTCATGTTCATGATGAACTTGTTCATGTTCTTCATGGTCATGATGGACATCTTTATTTCTACATTTTCATTTTACACGGCCATACTTGGCTAAGTTTCTGTGATCGACCCATGAGTTGAGGATTCCATGGTGTCATCCAGAGGACTTGTGCTTTAATTGGTAACTGACTTGTTTCTGTTGATTTTAATCGGATCCGATTATAGTCATGGATTGGGTATTAGATTTAATGCCCAGATTGAAATCCCAAGGACATAGGTTGGATCGGGTTCATGTGAGTATTGTGCGATCGTACAACGAAAACATACCATGTGTTCGATCATATGCTAGGCGATCGTCTAGTTGAGGGAGTTTTTAGACAAATGCGAGATTTCGGTTTGTCTAGAATCAATCATAAGTTCAGTTATTCTATTTTTGTTCGATGATGGAAGGTCTTGGAATCCCAATTCTGGGTTGATCCATTTTTAATTTGATTTAATCTCGCTCTTTTCATTCTCTTTAATTCTTGTTATAATCCCAACAAAACCCAATCCCCCTTGTTTTCATTTCATTTGCATGACATCTAGATTACTTAGGATTCAATAAAAGGCTCCTCGAGAAGAGAGAACGATCCCAGGTTTGCCTATCGCAATCCTTGGTTAATTGTTGATTGTGGACCCCAAGGCTAATGACAAAAGGTCTTCATCAAATGGCGCTTGTTCTTGGGGAGCTAAGTAATTGGCTCCCTAGGTAATCTAATTGTCAAATTCACTTTTGACAAGGGGTTTCTCGTGTGAAGCTTGTTAGATTTACATTTTTTTTTTTTTTTTTTTTTAGCATTTTTGCATTTAGGTAGCTTGTGTGAGCTTGTTTTCTTTATCTCTAAAAAAAAAAAAATTCTTGCATCTTGTACCATTTTGAATTCTTTTTCCTTTTTTTTTTTTTTTTACTTGCATTTGTTTTTTTTTTTAGATTCCTTTTCTTAATAGTTATTTTCTCATTCATTGGGAATTGATTGCATTGAATTTTCATGGCTTGGTTTTACGATAATCATGATCTACCTTTCAATTCTCACTCTTTTGTAGACAATCAAGAATGTGATGGCCCATTCCACCACCACCATGAACCATACCAACAACCTTCATTCCAACAATATCATCAACCCTCTCACTTACCATACCATCCTTCATTCCATCCCACTTTCATACCATTCCATCCATCTCATGAATCCCTATACCAATTTGAGCCACCTTATGGACCTCACTCTCATCCATTTATGCCCAACCAAGATCCTTCATTTTGTGAAGTCATTGGAGATTTCAAAATCAAACGACTTGGGCTATAAATGAGGAGTGGTCACATAAGGACGACTTTCATCAACACATGGACTCTATTTTTAGAATGATGGAACAACAATTGAAATCATCGAGAGATTAGGAAAGGAAATTGAGCAACAATCACAAATGTTGAAAATGAATTTTCAAGAAAATCCTTCTCTTATGGTCACACATAAACAAGAAGTGAAGCAAGTACTAAAGCACATCGAAGAGTCTCTTCTCCCATTTGGTAATGATCCTACCCTTATAGAAGTAGACTCTCCTACTACGTGATTAATAAAGCAATTCATGATTTGAGAAATAATGAGGTGGACGAGGAAATCATTGTTGAATCCCCTCAATTGTTTGGAAATGTAATTACTCAACCAATTGGCTTTAGTAGTAGTGATTCAACTGTACTTGTTGATGAGTGTGTTCCTATTCCTTCATGTGATGCTTTAACTATTGAAAATGCTTCTCTTCATAGTACTATAGATGAATGCGCTAAATTGAATGACATATTTTCATGCTCTTGTGAGGAAAATCAAATATGTGTAGATTGTTATCATGAAAAATGTCATTTACTTGTTGAGCTTCAAAAGAAAGCATTTAGTGAAATGGTTGATTCTACCATTGATCATAATGCACCCTCTTGTACTATTGATGATAGTAAGCATGTTAATTTTGAAAAGATTGAATCAAGCATGGATGCCAATGTTGTTGATGATGTTCTTGATGAATGGCATGCTGATTATCCTGATTTTGCATCTATTAGTGACTCTGTTAATTGTGCCTATTATAATAATGAATGGTGTCCTATTTGTACTGAAATTAATGATGCATTATACGGTGATTTTGAATTGATTGTGGATTCTGTTGTTGATGTGAGTGAGAACAATCATAGCCTAGAATGTCAAATGCATAAAACTCCCATTGGATTACTTTCTTGTAGTCTTGTTGGTGACAAAGATTCTGAAATTTTGATTGATAAAATTCTGCATGTTGATGAATCTTTCCAACAAGTGTTGTCATGTGATTTGCCACCCGATTTAGAAAATAAAAATGATTGCTTTGAAATTTTGGAGCACTCGGGTGGTAACAATTTCAAAAATTCTCTTCCTTCTTCCACTCTTTTCCCTTCTATCTCTTGTGATTGCAATGATGATGTAGTGTACTCTAACACTAAGTTGGATTCCACACCTTCCATTTTGCAAGCACAAGAGAGTTTTCACAATGTGATTGGTTGCTTGACTCCTATTGATGGGAGTGTCATTAATTTCCTTGGATGTGATAGTTATCTGAAGAGTTTAGTTCCTAAAATGAATTTACTTCACTTGAAATCTCTTCATCTTGCTATTTTTGGATGGGATACTTGCTATTTACTTGTCTTCTTTGCAAGCACATGGTTGGAAGGATCGTCGATGGAAGAGTCAATCTCTACCGTACATGCTTGGACCTCTTCGATTGACCCCGAGCCACCTCCAACAAGGAAATTCAATAGAAGGGAAGATATTTTTGAAGACAAATGCATGATTCTCATCAGAGATGAGAACTTCTCCTTCAAGCGACTCAAGATACTCTAACAAAGGTTGTCTCTTTCCTTACTTATTTTCTTCCTAATTCATATGATTACTTGGGCTTAATTGTTGTATGAGGAAGATAAGTATGGGGGAGGGACACAATTCATAGAAAAAGTAGAAATAATGTAGTTTAGTAGGTAAAAAAAAAAAATTTTATGAATAAAACACTCTCTTTCTATGATTGCTCTATCTCTTGTGAACTTTGACATATTGGTTTTGATGGATCTTTCGTTTGAGGCTGAATTTTGGACTCTTGGATTATATTTCTTGGTAGTTAATTTTGGGATCTTGGTTGCATGATTTGGTGTTGACCTTTGTAAGATTTTGGGCCTGCATGAATGGAATTCATCTATTACCATTCTTTCTTTCATGTGTGCATCTACTCATGATTTGTGTTCTCTAGAACTTGCTCCTTTTCTTTTTGAAGCTCAATTTTTCACTTACGTGCATAAGTATGATGGAAGCTTGTTTTCTTTCTTTCATTTTCCCACTTTGGCCAAATAGCCTGCCCCTACATTATATTCCATTTGCTAGCCCCTTTGTGCCTTCTTGACTCATTCTTTTCTAAGCCACATTACAAGCCTAAGTGTAAAACCATTTTATTCTCGCACCTTGAAAATTTATTGAGCATTGGTTTCACCTTAGTTTTGTGTTTCGGTGTGGGGGTTGCCCAGTGTGTGCAACATTTTAAGTGTGGGGGGAGTATTTGATTTTGATTTTGTGTCATTCATCATTTGGCATTAATGTTGGTCATTGTGATTCTATAAAAAAAGGGTACAAAAAAAAAAAAAAAAAAGAAAAAAAGTACAAAAAGAAAAAAAAAGTACAAAAAAAAAAAAAAAAAAAAAAAAGAAAAGAAAGAAAGAGAGAGAGGAAGCAATGTAAAGAAGGAGAAATAAAAAGAAATGATATTGAGGTGATTTGCTATTATTAACTGATGTTCTTTAAATTTCTTGGGTGCTTAGCCTATCATATCCATACTTATTCACACTTGTACCCTAGCCCCATTACAACCTTCAATAACAAGCTCTCTTGATTTATGCATGCATGTGTTATGAGTAGTGGAGATGTAGAATTTGAGCAAGCTTATGGTAGAACAACTTTCTTGAGTAGAATTTGAGCGATACACTTATTTACCATATACGGTTGAGAGATTGATTGAAGGCATCCTTTGAGAGACTATCTTGTGTGATCAAGATCATTGAATGATATTGCCATGATTAGTAATTTGAGATGAAGAGATTTCTGTCTTGATTGGTTGATCCTTTGGAGCTTTTATGATCCTTGTTAAGTTTTGAAATTTCAGCAATTGTTAGGAAAGAGAAGTTTTTCTTGCTTCTTGTCTTTTTAATTTTGCTCAGGAGTGCAAAAGGATAAGTGTGGGGGAATTTGATAATCTTTGAATTCATGATATTTTAAATGCAAAAAGAAGCTAAAAACTCTATCATTGTCATGCTTTAATGTATCAATTAGCTAAATATGTGATTTCATCTTCATAATGAGTTTTTAGACTTTATTTGCATTAATCTTGGTCACATCTTGAGTTTGGATTCAAAACTGAACTTTAGTCACATTCTTACTACAATTGGGTCGTGAATACTGTTCGGTATTTTGGGTATAACTTGAGTTCTAGAAGTCCAATGGATCTTCAATTTGCATTTTCAGAAAGCTAAGAGGAAGCCCTACAAATCTTATGAAGAGCCCAAAATCCAAATCAGATGTTTAGAGGGCCAAAATGGGCCTGGAAGCCGAAACAGGCTGCTATCACTGGTCTCTGGAATGACGTTTGGTATTTGACCCATAACTGGAGCTACAGACCTCCAAATTAGGTCCAGTTTGCGCGGTTGGAAAGATGACATTCAGGGAAACATTTAATATGAAGACCACGTGGTCTAGATCCACCGTTTTCGGGGTGTAATCCAGCTTGCACATGACGCATTTTTGGAGGTGGAAAGTGGTTCAATGATTCTTCCATGTTTGCCACCAAGTAAAGTGACGAAATTAGGTGTAAAATGGATGAATGAGATGCCCAATTTTCCTATAAATAGATGAAGAGGCTGAAGGGAAATACACACCTTGGAGACCAAGATCTCTCCCATTCTAGCTTCCTTCTTCTACTTCTTGCCTTCCACTTGGAATGGCTTTAGTTTTGCTTTATTAGTTTTATGTATTGTCTTTAATTCTTGTCTTTAATTTCTAGCCTCCTTCTTGGTATGGCTTAGTTTTAATCTTTCCTTTTAATTATGTTATTTTGATTTTATGTTCTTCTTCTCTTTCTTTTATGGATTCATTATGTTCTTGAGATTTATTTTGGAATAGAAGCTTTCATTTTCTTTAATTGTTCTTCGTGTTCTTCATGTTCATGATGAACTTGTTCATGTTCTTCATGGTCATGATGGACATCTTTATTTCTACATTTTCATTTTACACGGCCATACTTGGCTAAGTTTCTGTGATCGACCCATGAGTTGAGGATTCCATGGTGTCATCCGGAGGACTTGTGCTTTAATTGGTAACTGACTTGTTTCTGTTGATTTTAATCGGATCCGATTATAGTCATGGATTGGGTATTAGATTTAATGCCCAGATTGAAATCCCAAGGACATAGGTTGGACCGGGTTGCAGAGAGCGTTGTGCGATCGTACAACGAGCTCGCCACGTGTTCGATCGATGCTAGGCGATCGTCTAGTTGAGGGAGTTTTTAGACAAATGCGAGAGATTTCGGTTTGTCTAGAATCAATCATAACTTCAGTTATTCTATTTTTGTTCGATGATGGAAGGTCTTGGAATCCCAATTCGGGTTGATCCATTTTTAATTTGATTTAATCTCGCTCTTTTCATTCTCGTCTTTAATTCTTGTTATAATCCCAACAAAACCCAATCCCCCTTGTTTTCATTTCATTTGCATGACATCTAGATTACTTAGGATTCAATAAAAGGCTCCTCGAGAAGAGAGAACGATCCCAGGTTTGCCTATCGCAATCCTTGGTTAATTGTTGATTGTGGACCCCAAGGCTAATGACAAAAGGTCTTCATCACTATGTTATGCGACTTTCTCATAAAACCTCAAAACTTGTTCTTTCTTAGCACATGTTTAGGATGTAAGTGTTTTTTTTTATCCTTTAGTTCCCTATATCATGAATTAATACCTTTTTGCTTAGATTGACTGCAGTTAAGCTTATATTCACCATACAATTCGGTCATAAATACAGGCGAAACATAGCATAATTAGTACTCATCACATAGACCTTTGTTGGTCGATTTCCTTGATGGCAAGTGAACTAGTCGAACAAGTAATAAAGTGTAAGTAGAGTATCGTCCCACAGAGACTGAGATACCGAGAGGTGATGCGCAATTGCTATGACAGTTGTGAAAGCATAAAGTAAATAAAATCAGGTTGAGGGGTTTTGCAATTATGCTACTAGCAAACATAAACAAAATAGCTTTAAAACGAGAGAAGATATCAGTAAGAGGTTAGGCTGGACTCAGAATCATCCTTAAGTGCATCAATCCCCCAGTTGTTCTACCCAATGCTATAGCATCTATGCTGTACAGCTTTCGCAATTGCTACAATATAGCTACCATCTACAAAGCTATTTGGTTAACCCACCTCTATAGTCTACTGAAGCTTCCACGTTCGATACTTATGATGCTAACTATACTCCTTCCATATTCCTATGGCAACTTTCTAGTCAGAAGATCCACGCTACGCTCATGGTGTTATGGTTATGAGAGGTAAACCCATTCCTGAAGCCTACAATAATAGGTCAAGCCATGCATGGGCTGCCTAGCAAACACTGTTTTTCAGAGGTCTAACCCCAACTCCTTGCCAGTAAGCTGAGGCCATAAATCTAGCCCTTAACTTCCGTTAACCGACTAGTAATAAGAACACCGATACGCAAACCAAATTTATTGAATTAAGAACTCACAACTGGGTTCACTCAACACTTAAAGACTCATCCTCGTCTAGCCATATAAAGTTTAGTTCATGACTGACGAGGGACACACAAAATAGATACTAACAAAATGACCCATGATCGAGAAAACAAAGATAAAAAGAAAGGAAAACAGAAAGCTTGATGGAAATTCCGACGGTGTGGTCGAGGTCCTGTCATGTCACCACTCCATGTCTTCTTCGTTCCGTCATACTGCAGGACGGATGCTGGGTTGTCCTGGAAGTCTCGTGCTCTTGTGAAATCTCTCACTCTTCTCTTGAGTCTACCGAAAGTTAGAATCTTGTTCTAGGGCTCTCCGACTCTCTTAGGGTTGGTACTGCTATTTCCTTTCATAATTAGGCTTTTCTTGAGGCGTAAGTTACAGCATGCTGGGCCTTTCCTATTCCGTCGGGATCTATCATATCTCTTGATCCGAGTAGATTGCTTCGTTGATTCTCGTGGATTCTTCAAATCTTTTAGTTCCGATCCTCCGCATCTTCTATTCCGTTATATCAAGAACCTATCTCGTCAATATCGCCCTTTATTTATTCCTAAAATTGTCTGGGTAAACAGTCAGAAAATATGCCGCATAGCATTGTGTCCTCTACTTTGCTATAGCATTTGGGATGCCTTGTATTGCACTTCGAATCGCTGTCAGAATGCTATAGCATCGTATTAGCCCTTCTATACGATTTCCCTTAAAAATAAAGTACATTGTTCCATTCTTAGTACATGCAAATGATTCCTCCTTTTTAGTCCCTATATCTTGAATGTATGGCTTTTTGCTTAGATTATCTACAGTTAAGCTTGTATTTAACATTTAATTCAGTCAATAAGTATAGGGAAACCATGGTACGATTTGTGCTCATCAAATACCCCCACACTTAGCTTTTTGCACTCCTGGGCAAAATAAGATGAAGCGAATAATAACTCATAGCTGCAGTACTCCTGTCTGTATAACTTTGCTTGCACGCTTGCTTTCAGTTTCCATCCCCTATTCGGCAATCCCACTACCCAGTGCCAAACGCTCATAAAGCTTGGTATTGTTTAGATGAGGAAGTCTCCAGGGGCTCTCCAGTTCAGTGTCTACACTCGTTCACCCAGGGGTTTTCGTTTCTCTCTTGTCAAACAGGCCCAGAAGATCCATAGCCTTGGCAAAGTTCTAAGATTTCTTCCTAGCTTATGAGTATTCATTCATCCAAACGACTTCTTGGGTTGTATTGCGAGGATGGCCTAGTGTTGTTTGATGGGAAAGGAAGGTGGATGCTATAGCAGATCTGGGAGATAATTCTGTTGGCTTGAGCCGAGTGCTTTTCCTTGAACCTTGTACTTCATGCTGTTCTTTACCCATTTTTTTTTACGCAACCCAACAGCTCTTTAGTTCTTTCTGTAGCATTTCACGGGGGCACTCTACCGTAGCCTTTTTCACAGGCTTCTTCAGTTCTCTTATCTACCATGTTCTGCTAGAGCATACTTGTGTGGCTCAAGGGGGTAACAATGTGGAGATGATGATGCAATGGGTTGTGTATGGGAATAATGGGTATGACATGAATGCCTTTATCCTATGAACTTCAAACTCAGATGCCAAATAGTTTATCAAAGAACTAAGACAAATCAAAGATCAAACATAGGCTAGCAAACATGCACACAAAATAAAACAATTAGGCTCAATTCAATCCTTCCATTGGGGGAGGGGGTTCTTCCCTTTGAACTTTCTCACTATCACTCTACCCCGCATCAGATTGGCTAGCAACGTCAATTTCCCAAGCCTAAAGGTTCAGTTTCCTTAGGCCTTTGTGCTATGCTCAGTTATACAGACATTCATTCCATTGCTACAATATTCTATTCATGCTCTATCATGCAATTTGAAAAAAAAAACCGTATGTGCAAAAAGCTATATGCAGGGTGAATCGAATCACACACTAGTGGCAGATTATATCACATATCCAAATCAGTCCCCCCCACACTGGAAGGATGCAATGCCCCCATTGCAACTGGCGGAGTGCAAGGGGAGAGAGTTACGAATATGGCAAGAAAGGAACGATACCCAGCAGGCATCCAGAAATTTGATTTTTTTTTTGGAAATGATTAAAAACATATTCAAAGTAAAAATAATAAAAAACGATAAAGAGTCTAGTACCAGAAGTCAATCAGAAAAGCTACAACTCATCTGAGCTTAACCCTTTCCTATGGAAGGTCCGGCGGTAGGTCCCTGAGAGTTTGACACTTCTTCATCATCAGTGTCGACCGAGTGTGTGCTGGTGGGCTCACCTTCCAGTGGGCTTTTGCTCCGGTGCCTCTTGCACAAGCTTTTACGTTCTTGTTGTGATGGCCCATTGTGCATATCAAACGTTGCCTCAGGGAAAGCTGGCAGTGGAGTGTATTTTAGGGCATTATCCGCGAGATTTGCTTCCAGGCTGCGATCCCTTTTTGCTACATATTGATACCACATCTGCTGCTAGAGGAGCAGGGTGCTTACTAAACACTGCAAGGTGGTAACTTGGGCAACTAAAGTGTGAAACGCTGCTGCAGAAATCAGTTTGGTGTCGGTTGGGGCTTCGACCGAGGAGCTGGTCACGTTGGTCTGGGTGACCCGCGGCTGACATTTTTGCAGAATGTGCTACACAGCTGCCACGGTAAGAAGTTGTAGAAGTCATTTTCTCTCTTCGTTGGCATCAAAGATTACCCCTGCATTTCGACAGAGCTCGGTAATAAGTACAGGGAACCATAGGTTGCCTGTAGTGGTCTTCAGGGATTCGAATAGCTCTTGGTAGATGAGTGCGTCGACATCAATGTGTTTGCCTTCCAAGATGCAGTAGAGAAGGAATGCGTGCTCTCGCAAAATGGTCTGGGTGTGCATGTGGGCATTAGTCTGTGGCGGAGGAAGTGGAACCAGATAAGTGCTTCAGCTGTCAAGCGGCTACACTTTAAGTTGTATGATCCTTCCTTGGAAATTTGCCACTCAGTGTTTGGCAAACAAAGCCGAGCGACTACGTTAGCAAGGGTCTCAGGGTTTTCCGTTTGCTGGAGAAGCTCGTTGTACTCATTGTCCATAGGCTCTAGGTCGTAGACCTTGTCGATGGCGCTGGGGCTGTATTGTACATTCTTCCCTCGGACTGTGATGAAATAAGGAGAACCCCCTAGATAATTTGCACCAAATTAAAAAACAAGGGGGTTACTACCTCGGCAGGGTGAAGGTAGAATCTTTCCCATCGGCGCTGGCGTATGATCCCTGTAACGCATTCTGGGTAAGCGCCCTGCTCGAATGCATCTCCGTCGAACCCTCGCTCAGGTGCTAGGGTTTTGTCCGCCTTTAAGGAGTTAAAGCGAGATTCGGCCTCCCAAGTGGCGAATGGCATAGTGTTTGGAGCTTCAGCAGGTGCTTTCTGGCCGGAACCCTTTGTGCGTGCCATTGGAAGAATCTGGAGTTGTAAATGGAAGAGGAAGTGTTGTAGCCTTGCACAGAGTGAATGATCGCTCGGGATTGCGTCGAGAGTTGATTGATGGAAGGGTTGCGTTCAATCCGTCATACTTTGGGTGGGTTGCGTGCAATCCGTCCGAAATTTTAGGGGAGAACCGTGTGGCAGACGTTTGGTGTGGCTGATGGTGGTTCCCACTTCGGTTGTAATTTAATTTTCAAACCTGTTGGGCCCAGTCTTATGTGGCCCACCCATAAGTCGTCCTTGAATGCGACTAGCGGAGATGAATTGCTACAGCAGTTCCAATGCCTTGGTCCGTTGTTGCTTTGGTTTTTAGGTGTCATAGCCTCTATTCTCAAATGGTAATTTATAGCATGACACTGGGCTGCCTCCTAATAGCGCTTGGTTTAAAGTCTTCAGCCTGACTTTGCTACGGCAAGTTATTGTTGTGATAATGCAGGAGGGTCCCCTGTCTCTTTAGTGCCCCCGCCGTCATCTGGAAAAGTCAGGTACTTCTCAGTTGGGTCTCTGAATCTCGCGGTTTTAAGTATTGAAAAGGTGACCTGATCATCATTTACACACATAGTGAGTTCTCCTTTTTCCACATCAATCAGTGTACGACCAGTTACCATGGAAGGTCGTCCCAACAGAATTGGGACATCATGATCTGCTTCAAAATCCAGGACAATGAAATCCACAGGGAAGATGAACTTATCTACTTGTACCAGAACGTCTTCGATCTTGCCTTCAGGTAGCACTATAGAGCGATCGGCCGGTTGTAGTGTGACTGTTGTGGGCCTGGCCTCCCCTACTGCCAATTGCTTCAAAATTGACATGGGCATGAGATTTATGCTAGCGCCTAGGTCGCATAGAGCTTTACCAGAGTAATGGGGTCCGATTGCACATGGAATTGTGAAACTGTCAGGATCATTCAATTTTGGAGGTAGCCAATTGGTTAGCATGGCACTGCAGTCCTGGGTCAATGCTACTGTCTTGAACTCTTCCAGTCGCCTCTTCTTAGACAGAATTTCCTTCATAAACTTCACATAGCTGGGCATTTGTTCCAAAGCTTCCACAAGTGGAATATTAATGTGCAATTGCCGTAGCATATCCAGGAACTGCTTGAATTGTTTCTCCTGTCCTTGCTTCTTTAGCCTTTATGGGAAAGGCGGTGGTGGCTTTGGCAGTGCTGGGTGCCCGAGCTTAGAATTATGCTTTGATGATGAAGCGGTAGCATTCCTTGTTGGGTATTGTATGTGGTAATCCAATGCTTCTTGTGGAGGCAATGTTGTGTTGCTTAGATCATATTCCGATTGTGACAGTCTTGGTTGACTCCGTTCGTCTTCAAGATTTTGTTCAGTACCCTCTTGCCCTTCCTTAAGTTTCTCTGGCCTTGGATCAGTGACAACCATAGGTTGCTTGGTTGCTTTCCTAGGTTCTAGGCTTTTACCACTTCTGAGCTCTATCATTTTGACTTCCTCTCTTCCCTGGATCCTGGGGACTTCAGTGTCACTAGGCAGGGATCCTGAGGGCCTATTGTTAAGAGCGGTTGCTAGTTGTCCCACTTGAGTTTCAAGATTCCTCAAGGTCACTTGCTGATTTATGGATGATTGCATCGTTCTTTACCATATAGTCTTTCAGAAGGTAACATAGAGTGCTGCAGGTCTGATTCACCGCCCTGCTACCTTGCTTGCTGGGTAAACCCTGGTGGGTTTGATGTTCGGTCTGAGTATTGTGGGCCTGATGATTGTCCTGCTGCTTGTGACCCTTAAGAACTCCATGAGAAATTAGGATGATGCCTCCATCCGGGATTGTACATATTTAAGTACGGATTAGTATTACTGCCCCTGTTGAAGTTGTTGGCGAAGTTTACCGATTCAAGGTTAGCGGAGCACTGAGAGTAAGAGTGCTCTCCGCCACAGTATACATAAGCTACCTGAGATGGTTGCAGCGTCGTGTTGCTTGATGGAAGGGTCAGTCCTTTCACCATGTTGGTCAAAGATGAAACTTGAGCAGTGAGAGCAGTCGTGGCATCTAGTTCATGTATCCCTGCAACATTTCGGGAGGATGTAGCTCTGTCTGCTGGCCACTAATGAATGTTCATGGCCATGCGTTCCAGTAAATTGTGGGCCTCTTCATAAGACTTCATCAGGATGGATCCTCCAGATGAGGCGTCTACAATTGATCTTGTTTGCCCATCGTGGCCTCTGTAAAATGTTTCTATCTGGACCCCATTCACACAGTCCATGCTGGTGACATCTTCTTAGGAGGTCCTTGAATCTGTCCCAGGCTTCATAAGTAGATTCACTAGGTTTCTGCTGGAAGTTGGTGATGTCTCCTCTGAGTTGAGCATTCTTAGTAGGTGAAAAAAATTTGAGCAGGAACTTACTTCCTAGATTATTCCATGTGTTGATGGAATTAGTAGGTAGGTTGTCGAGCCACGCCGAGCTTTGTCCCTTAGTGAGAAGGGGAATAACTTAATCTGGACGGCATCGGGAGATACACCAGGGATCACGAAAGAATCACACACCTCCATAAAGGTTTTGAGATGACAGTGTGGATCTTCGGAAGGAAGTCCTCCAAATTGCCCGGCAGCATTGAGCATCTGAATCATGACATCTTTAATTTCAAAGTGTCCAGCATTGAGGGTTGGTGGTGTGATGGCCGAGTTCAGCTTATTTAGATCTGGAATCCCGAATTCCATGATGGCCTTGTTCATGTTTGGGTTTGGAGGTGGAGGGACCTGGTTATCCCTATTTATTAATGGGCGCTCTCATTGCTCACGCTCGTGGTTGACAGGTATTTCCGCCATGTTTGCTTGGTCAAAAGATTGACTTCGTCGCTTCTACCTTCAGCGCCTTTGTTTGTACATGCGTTCTATCTCAGGATCGTAAGGCTATAAGTTGGCTGGAGGCGAGTTGCACATACACTACAGAAGGTACCTGAAAATCAAGAGCAGAGAAGGTGAGCTCTTTTTACTAAGTAAATCACAACTATTAAGCAAAGGGGCGTCATCACAAAGGGTATCAGCAGTCCCAGGCAGCGACGCCAAAAACTTGTTGGTCGATTTCCTTGATGGCAAGTGAACCAGTCGAACAAGTAATAAAGTGTAAGTAGAGTATCGTCCCATAGACACTGAGATATCGAGAGGTGACGCGCAATTGCTATGACAGTTGTGAAACCAGAAAGTAAATAAAATCAGGTTGAGGGGTTTTGCAATTATGCTACTAGCAAACATAAACAAAATAACTTTAAAACGAGAGAAGATATCAGTAAGAGGTTAGGCTAGACTCAGAACCATCCTTAAGTGCATCAATCCCCTAGTTGCTCTACCCAATGCTATAGCATCTATACTGTATAGCTTCCCAATTGCTATAGCATAGCTACCATCTACAAAGCTATTTGGTTAACCCACCTCTATAGTCTACCGAAGCTTTTGTGTTCGATACTTATGATGCTAACTATACTCCTTCCATATTCATATGGCAACTTTCTAGTCAGAAGATCTGCACTACGCTCAGGGTGTTATGGTTATGAGAGGTAGACCCATTCCTGAAGCCTACAATAATAGGTCAAGCCGTGCACGGGCTGCCTAGCAAACATTGTTTTTCAGAGGTCTAGCCCCAACTCCTTGCAAGTAAGCTGAGGCCACAAATCTAGCCCTTAAACTTCCGTTAACCGACTAATAATAAGAACACCGATACGCAAACCAAATTTATTGAATTAAGAACTCGCAACTGGGTTCATTCAACACTTAAAGACTCATCCTCATCCAACCATGTAAATTTTAGTTCATGACTGACGAGGGACACACAAAACAGATACTAACAAAATGACCCATGATCGAGAAAACAAAGATAAAAAGAAAGGAAAACAGAAAGCTTGATGGAATTTTTGACGGCGTGGTCGAGGTCCTGTCACGTCACCACTCCACGTCTTCTTTGTTCCGTCGTGCTGTTGGGACGGATGCTGGGTTGTCCTGGAAGTCTCGTGCTCTTGTGAAATCTCTCACTCTTCTCTTGAGTCTGCCGAAAGTTAGAATCTTGTTCTAGGGCTCTCCGACTCTCTTAGGGTTGGTGCTGTTATTTGCTTTTATAATCAGACTTTTCTTGAGGCGTAAGTTTCAGCATGCTGGGCCTTTCCTATTCCGTCGGGATCTATCATATCTTCTGATCCGAGTAAATTGATTCTGTTGATTCTGTGGGATTCTTCAAATCTTTTAGTTCTGATCCTCCGCATCTTCTATTCCGTTATATCAGCAACCTATCTGTCAATATTGCCCTTTATTTATTCCTGAAATCATCTGGGTAAACAGTCAGAAAATATGCCGCATAGCATTGCGTCCTCTACTTTGCTATAGCATTTGGGATGCCTTGTATTGCACTTCAAATCGCTGTCAAAATGCTATAGCATCGTATCAGCCATGCTATATGATTTCCCTTAAAAATAAAGTAAATTGTTCCATTCTTAGTACATGCAAATGATTCCTCCTCTTTAGTCCCTATATCATGAATGTATGCCTTTTTGCTTAGATTATTTGCAGTTAAGCTTGTATTTAACATTCAATTCAGTCAATAAGTATACGGAAAACATGGTACGATTTATGCTCATCAACCTTCCACTATAGCAATTACCTTTTCTTGACACTTTAAATAGTACCTTCAGATGATTCTTATTGATTTAGAGATCCTTTTTATTCGCAATCAAACATTCTTCTCAATCGAAGATGACCCAGTTGTCTTTGTCTGCACTTTGGCTAACACTGAGAAGATTTTGTCATAGACCTTCCACATAGTAGACGTCTTCGATTTGTGCTTCATCTTTCTCACCAATTGCACTAATTCGGGCTATTCTGCCTAACTAGTTTCCTCCAAAGGTTACCTTGCCACCATATTTTGGTGTCATCGTGACAAACTTGGTTTGATCTCCAATCATGCGTGTATAGTATCCGCTAAAAATATACCACTTACTGTTCTTTAATGCTTGTAGACATACCTACAAATAAAATCATTGAAGTCTTAGGTATCCATATTTTCTTGGGTCCTTTTTGGTTAGTTTGAATAGTAGGAAACACATACGACCCTTTAGGTACCTATATATAAGTGCCTTTTGGTTTATCAATCCTTTCCTGTCTATGAAATCAGGAAGATATACTATGTGTTGGATGTTATTAGTTTTGATGACGTCAAATATAGATGTCATTATTAAGAGCAAAAAGTTTACATAATATATTCATCTCCTACATTCACTAATTTATATTTACTATAGATTCAAAGATTAGAAGATATGAAGTTGAATTATGGAGAATGATCAACAAAGGAGATTAAAGAAAGAAGATCTTGCCAAATATAATGAGAATATCAATATTCAAGTTTCTATGATAAAATGAAGCTAAATAGCTTAATTCGAGTTAAAATAAGCAAAATCAAGCTTCACAAGCTTCAGTAATTTGCTCGTAGCTATAGTGATTTACTTGTGCATTTTCCAACACACTAAAGTGCAAAATTTAAAAACTCGAGTATAATACTTTTTGGCCACTGTGTTCGTCCTTGTTTAGCGTTTCACTTGAGCAAGGTTTGGTTATTCAATAATATGTCCCAAACCAGAGATCTGATTGAGGTGAGACCAATTTTATATAAAACTAGACTCCCAATGCGTCATTTTGACACCAAAATAAAGCCTAAAGGAGTTCCGATGAAAGAGTTATAAATTTCAGAAGTTGCCACATGAAATCACACCACCAAGCAAAACAACTTCGATAATTTGGGTGTATCTCACAAACTACACATTCCAATGACCTAAAGCTAGACTCAAATACCTTTTCAAAAACATCAAGATCACGGAAAACAAAGATCAAATGAAAGAGATATGAATTTTTGAAGTTCACTGTTAGATTTGACATTGCAAAAACGCTGGTCCAGGATAACATTCATTAATCTGATCGTAACGCTCAGCACACAATGAATTTGGAGCTAATTCGTTTTGCATTGGAATAGGACTTAAAGATATTTTTGGGGATAGAGAATTTTCCAAATTTGGAGCTATATCGAAGATGTCATGCTTACTAGATTTGACCTCTGTGCTTCCAATGTTCTTGCATTTTGGAAGTCACTGGATTCTGGAAATTGATCTTCAATCGAGTGAACATGGTTGCCCCAACACTTGCAATATCAATGCCTGATACTCGTAGTACTCTAGATCAAACAAAGGTAACACTCGATTTTTCTAAATAAAACTCGAGTACCAAGGTAATGCTTCAACTCCTCTGATGTTAATGTTAAGAAGGTCTTTCGCACACTTGAAGTTTCCTTTGATAAGACTTGAGTTTGACTAAACAAAACTCAAATTCTAGTAATTTTCAACTAAACTTTATCTCTTGAACAATCTTCTACCAAACTCTAAATGCCAAAACTCGAGTAATGAGTATGAACACTCGAGTTCCACTTTTGAGTGTGCAATTCCAAAACGCGGGTGTCCATATTGAATGCTTATGTCCCAGTCTTGGTTTTGAGAATAGATCATTTACACTCGAGTTATGTAAAACAGAACTTCGAGTTTGAAACTCGAGTTAAGCTAAACACAACTCAACTCATAACCGCTTTAGTAGTATATCATCGTCTTTGTATGTTCAAATTCAATGATTATTATCTTGTTAATTCAGATTATCACTAATTATTATTCTTCATGCTCCAAACATGTTTATTAGTTTCAATTGATCAAATGAAGGATTACGTGAAAATATTCAAAAAAGAAAGATCTGTGTTAAAATCATTAAATGTAGTTGGACAAACAGAGCATGGACACGAAAACTTAGTTAGAAAAGGTCAAGTAATCATATACTCAGACACCCATTCCAATGAAAGTGAAAGCGATGTAACTATAGCCAATTAAAGACCAAAGGGATGTCGTATGAAGATCATTACCAGTGATGCGAAAGTGAGATATCGTAAAATCTTCTAATGGTCATTAATACAACACTCAAGTCGGAGAATTAACAAAGACAAGAACAAACATTCTATGATTAAACTTGGATTAGAGCTCAACGGCCAAAAAGTAACTGAAGCTTTAACGGCTACTTCCAACGGACATCCAACAACCATATTCTACATGAGAAGAATTGCTCATCGATTGAATGTTCTTCATCAACTATAAAAGAAGAAGCATTCAAGATATACGAAGAGACATGAGCTTTCATATTGTTGATACATGAGCTTTCTTTTTGAAGTTGTTGAACTTCTTCTTCTCCATATCTTTTCAGTAGTGGACATTTAGATTTGATATGTCCAGGCTTTTCCCACTCATAGCATTTGATTTGGTCCCTAGATTCCCGTCTGCCACTTGGACCTCTATTTTGAAATCTTCAGAAGCCTTGATCCCTTTTATATAATTTCTTGAATCTTTTAACAGTCATTCCAAGTTCATCTTCTTCCTTTAGTTCTTTCTCTTTTATGGCATTGAATGCCACACCTTTTGTTACAACCCTACCGACCTCGCCCTTTCGGGTGGCGGGTTAGAGGGATTCCTTTTATTTAATCACCTCCCCTTATTACTTAGTCCAATTAACTTATCACTGAGTTAGCACAGCAGAGCACATGATCTGGTTGGACAAGTTTAACATACTGATAAACATTTATAATTCAAGTAGCAAATAAGTCCACCGAAAGGTTAGTACAGTCATCCAAATTAAGTACTGAATATAAACAACAGTTATCCAAAACATAGAGTACAAAATGAGATAGGGCATTCCCTATTTTCTTCGGTCCACCACTTCAGGCCCTACCTTCTTCGTGCCTTCGACCGCTACTGTCTTACCCCTGTGTCTCCAAAACGGTCTAGAGTTCAAGGTTGAACCCCAGAGTAACTGTTAAACTCATATACAATGTATGCAATGTGTGTAATGAAGACCACAATCAGAAACACAAACATGGCATGTACTCTGCAGGACTGCCTAGTCAAGGCAAGCCCCCAGACTTAGCGCACAAAGGGCCTCAATAGTCAGGGTAGCCAACCCCAACCACCTACCCTAAGGGCCTCAATGGACACCTATAAACACACAGTCATATAAGCTCTACCTATCCCACATACCTTGGGTCTCAGTAGACACCTATGAACACACAGTCACATAGGCTCCACCTACCCTACATGCCAAGGGTCTCAGTAGCACCCCTGCAGGTACTACCTACCCATCATGCCTCGGGCCTCAATAGCACCCCTACAGGTACTACCTACCCTGCATACCTCATGCCTCAGTAGTAACCATAGAACATGAAGTCCTATAGATACCACCTACCCTACATCCACAATCATGATAACACATAACATACGAGAGCCACATAGAGTATGGGAGTTTATAGTTACTACCCGGCACTTCCTGAAAGCCGTGAACTCTCCTCTTAGCATCGGGGATGCGTCCTACACGTGATAATACCCTAGATACATCCAAACATCATGCTTTTAATCACATGAACAAACTTTATTTTAGGTTTCCTGAATTTCGCCTATCACCCAAAATTTCCAGAAACTTTGATCCAACTTTATCGATTTTTAATAAATTCTATAAAACTTGTATTGACATGAAATCAGTGGTCTTAGAACCCTTAGGATGTCTATTTTATAGGAAAATAATTTCAAAGGCTAAATGGGTTCGAATCTATTTCTGGTTTCAAATCGTTGGCCACTGGCCGGAGAGAAAAACCCTATTTTTTAGTCATCTTTAGCCTTTAAGAACTCTAGGTTTGAAAATACAAATGACAAAAAATATTATATAAAAATCCTCCTCCAGATGTCTACTTTCACCATGAAAAATTTCTAAGCATTTGAAGTCCATTTACTATTTCAAAACCATCAATTTGTCTTCACTACCCAAAAGCCATAAGAATCACAGATTTTCGTATATTAAGGACTTGAGCTTTTTGAGTTGGAAAAATGTTCTCCCACATGCCCCCACACAAAAGCACCTTCTGGGCCCATTGAGAATCTTAAAAATATGAAAATCCCATTGCCTTTCCACAAAAACACCAAAGGGCGAGATAAGAGTAACTAGGTTGTCGGTTAGGGAACTTACCTTAGAATGTCGGTTGCGGGTGCCTTCCTCTTCCTTTGGATCAAGACCTTCAGCTGGAACCTCCTCTTCTTCTCCTTCAATTTGTGCTTGGCTGATTCCAAATGGAGGAGGAAGTGCCTTATTTATAGGCTCCAAGGGTGCAAGCTATTATCCAACTTCGATTATTGTGTCCAATGGTTAAAAGAGTGCTTCGGATAAAATTATCATTTCTTTACTTGATTCTCAAGGCCTCTAGAGATCTCCTTGGGCAGATGGGTAGTAAAAATGAGATTCCAAAATTGCCCCTGGTGATGGTCTCTGAAATTGCTAGTTGTAGGTTCTTGGCCCAGGGGTAAAACGGTCATTTTGCACTGATTCTTCTCCAAGCTAGTGGGACCCGCATGATCTGCCCTAGGATATGCCATAATTACCCTTTATGTGCCATAATTACTTGTCATTCCATTGTCATGTCAGTTTCAAAAGATGTGGTTTAGATTAAACCTAATTATTTTATCTTTCTCTCTCTTCATAATTACTTGATGTGACTATCTCTCTCTTCATAATTGCATGACATGAATTTTTCTTTCTCTTCTAGCCCCACCAAAATTTTTCCCTCCACACCGTATCCGGGGTCTGGGCCCAACTTCGGGAAACCCTAACTGGTCCCACTTCGCTCCTTTTTCTGGTTACACTTTTCCTCTTAATTCGTGCCCTTCAACTGGACTTGTGTGGGCCCAGGTCAACAGTCTCTTTTCCCTGATCACAGGTGGGTAGATTGTAGTTCCTTGGGGAGCAAGAAACCCATATTCTAGTACCTTAGATCCACCTCGTAATGCGTGTTACCCGATAAACCAACTTCTAACCCCGAAATGCCACGTGTCCGACGTAGCACTACTACCACTGACTTTTCCTTCTATAGTGGGTCCAGACACATGTTCTCTCTCTTCTCCTTAGTTGAACACGCATACCCTATCCCACAGGGTCAGTGTTCTCGTTCCACTTATGTCTTTTGTCACTTATACATTATACCGATTTACATCTTCGAGCTTACTTCGTGCACAAGAGTTACCACATAACTTGACATAGTTTCCTTCTTATCTTGACTTAGTAACCCTTTATTTAATTATAAGCAATGGATTTCCATCTTGAGGCATTCGAAATAATTTACGCCATCTCAAGGCTTCCCATTACTATGCAAACTCATGTTTGTACATGTATTACAGAAGTAGGGGTGTAGGAAGGATTGAAAATAAATACTTCGAAATTGACTCAGCCTTCTCCTTCAACTCATCTTGGGCATCTACCATATCCTGGTTGCCCTTAGTCACCTCAACTACTAGCTTGACAACTTCCACCTCTATTTTCTCAGTCATCTCAGAGATTGCCTTATGTACAATAGCTTGGACTCTAGCATCAAAATCAGAAGAGATAGAAGACTGAGGAGGAGGTGTTGACTATGCCTCTTGGGCTCTAGCATTTGATCCTCTAGATCTAAATGAGGCCCTTGATTGAGCAGATCCTTCTTCAAAGTTGACCCTCATCATGTTAAGTTGTTGTTTGCCAAAGGGAGGAGGTGTCTTCATTGCCTCAGAGTGCCCAATGTACCAAATTTTGCAATAAAACAGAATAACAGACATTAGTGAAGGAAAAGGAATGTAGGAAAGATTCCTAGAAGCAAAGCGAAAATGAGACATCTCCTGGAAAATCCAGTGACCAACATTGATAGGAACTTGTCAATGATGGCAGCAAAGAGAGGGTAATCCTTTGTTGCGAAATGTGTATAATTGCCACCCTTTTGCAAGAGGTTCCTAGAGTAGATATACCACATCACTTTATGAACCAGGGGCATAGTAACAGGATTGAAAGAAAGAGAGACCAATTGATCCTCAGGAATAAGTTCATTTGGCCTCAGAGATTTAAAAGAGGGAACATGATGATTCTCAATTTTCAAAATTTAATTTATCACGAAGCATAAGGTGATTTTGAAACCCCTCATAAAAGGTGAGATCCTCTTATCAACCAAATTACTCTCAGAGCCCTCAATGCTATTCCAATACATATTGAAATAAAATAATTTTAAAATATTGGCAGTAAAAGAAGCAGATATAGAAATGAGAGACTTAAATTGTTTAAGCCAAGGAGAAGGGTCAAGATTGCACTCTTTCTTTAACTTAGACAAATTGACAGACAAGACATGACAGAAATCTTTCTTAAGGAAAGATTCCCTAAATTTGACAGCATTTTCATTTTCTAGTATCGCAGTTATATTGCAAAAGCCAACAGGGGCCTGAGAATGTAAATAAATATCATTGATCCCATTAGATACCTTAGAGCTAGATTGCTCAGGAAATTGAGTGGCAGCAGAGGTACCCTTCGAGGAAGCTCTTCCCTTTTCATTTCCTCTGGACTCAGAAGTAGTTCTCTTCCTCTTGGGTGGCTTAGAAGCCTCAGCTTGCTTTTGTTTCCCCTTTCCCATATCAGCTTGTGGTTCAGTCTTCTTCTCCTTTTGAACCTTAGAAGGTTCTTGTATGGTAATCCTCTTTGTTCTAAGAGAGGGAGTAGGCTCATTTGCAGCCACTCCAGGAATAGATTTATCAACCCCATATATGAATCTCCTGGGTGTGTGCTTCACATGCATATATAGGTCACTTGAGAGGAGGAGGCGAAGGTGAACCTGAAGCCTAGTGATCCGAATCAGTCTCCTAGGAGGTTTTCATCGATCTTTTGGAGGCCATTTTAGGGTTTGGAAGATTGAATTTGGGATCCATACACGCAGCGGAAGGATTTTCATCCATTTGTAAAACTTACGAATCCCTTGAGAGGATCTATCAATGGCGTTTAAATCAAGCTAGAAAAGAACCGAATCATACCTATATGAAATGGTGTGCGTCTCTTTTAAATTTGAACTCGTTGGCTACCTACTTGATCAACAGGAGCCGACTCTGGAATACACGCCGAACAAAGACTCAAACACGAACGGCAGCGTGTTGTTCCTTGAAACTTTGCGTCTTTCCTTTTCTCTCTAGGGTTTCTCACGACTTTTCTAATACGACTGACAAAATGTTCCGTAGGTTTTTCAAAACCCAATAGGCGTATTATATATTCAAAATTAATCCTTATTAATCTTGAAATTTAAATTTGGATTAAAATAATATATTAATTAAATCTATCTAATAGATCTAATCTAATCTATTTATTTAATCTGAATTAAAAGCCTTCGATTTAATTTATCTCTATAAATTAAGTCTCGAGATATGATATCTATCTATTTAATTAAATCGAGATACTATATCTCAATTCTAATTAAATCAGATACATGATATATTTATTCGAAAATCAAATCTCGAGATACAATATCTTTATTTGTTTTAGATATTTAATTTATCAAATAAATTAAATATAAAACAAATATTATGTATAATAATATTATAATCTCGTTAAATAATATTATTATATTATTTTCGAATTTAATAATATATATATATATACACATATATATTCATCCTAGATTAAATGCAGTATTTATTAAATCTTAAACATATCTAAGATTCAATGAATTTGGACACTTTTGCTCGTGTTGGGCTATTCTTCTGTGCGACCCTATAGGCCCATATGAGATTGGCAACGGGCCAATACTGTACCATCCCACAAGTCGCAAGCGGCCTCTAGCAAGACATTGCAACTACTTAAATCATATGGGGATCGATGATACGATACAACTTATCGTACAACCATGTCACGTCCTTTTTGTCACGCGATAATTTGGCCAATGATGAGGCATCGATGATGTCCACTTCTTGTTCTTCTTGAGTAGTCTAATAATTGAAATGGAAACTCATTTCCATCGTAGTATGGCCATACATTTCTCAAACTCACTCATCGAGGGGCCCAGTATTATCTCTCTACAAATGTGAGGAACAAATTTCATCTTGACCATTCACATTCCTCTGCATGAAAACCAATGATCCCAATCATAGCCTTTATCATCACCCGGTCAAAGGCTGTGGCACCTGTCTTAGATATGCCTTTAATTATCAGAGTTATAGCGCACAGGTATCGAAATGGTTTGGACGACTTAATTGCGGAATAAAAACTTTCTTAAAATAACTTAGTTTGAAAACATGAGGATAATCTTTCGCGATACGAATCTATCCCATAGAGGGATGTTAATACAGTAATCCAAAATAGACAGATGATAAACGATAAAATAAAGTCTAACTACTCAAATTTCTCCAACAAGTTTCATCTGCTGTAACCCTTACAGCTGCTTCTTTCCTCTTGATCCCGATCCACTACCTGTCTCTTTCATGTGATCTGGAGTTCAAATGAATGAACCCCAGGGGTAATAGTTAATCTCATATGCAGGTATGAAATGTAAATAACAGTATAACACATGTATAAGCATAGAATAATTCACAATAAACAAGTCGCACCGTAACCGCAGTTAACGGCCAAGGACCGCAGCCCTTTAGGACACGCAGCCCTATGAGACCACAGCCTCAAATCCATAGCTAGGAAAATATACATGTAAATCATCTAGCAAACATGATCAGTCATACATGGAATACATACATACAAGCTAACAAGATAACAGTTACCCACCTCAAGCTTGATTCCTTAATTCGTCCGAAGGTGTTGGGATCAGTAGAAGTGTCAAGGTATACCTATAAACGTTTATCATTGTCATTAGTCACTTCTTACGTTGCTAAGCAATTGACTACGCGAATTATGGATTAACCCATAAAAATTCCCTTAATTCCTACTTTTAGACTTAACTTCAATTTCTCAGAATTTTCATTAAACTTTGAAAATTCATAATTAATTCTCTAGATCTCCGGTTGAGGTCATTCAAGTCTCTATTCGAAGTTTTATCAGTCTAGTTTAAGGGAAAAATAGTCACCAAACCAATTTATGACTCAAGAATTCCCAGAAATTCAAAGTGTAGACGTTACTTAAGCTTGCACCAGGATTTTCCAGATTTTCTGAACAAAGTTTGAAAAATCATATCTCTCATTCTACAAATCCGATTTGGGTGTTCTTTGGCTTTTTGGAAAGCTTGGGATGTCCAATATTTACTGTAAAAATTTCAGGGAAAAACATAAATATTTACTTTGTCCGAAATGCAACGTCATTTTGTTGCTCCAGAGTCATACTGAAACTTCCCAGGTTTTTAGCTCAACTTACAAAAATTATAACTAGAGTTGTAGACATCATTTTTGGGTGATCCAAAGCTCATGTTAAAGGCCATGATGTGTACTAATTACACAAAAATATTCAGGTTCAAAAGAGGTCATTTACTCTAGTTTTTAACTTACTCAAAATTACTGTTCCAGTAGCAAAACTCAGTTTCCAGAAAAGACAGTTTATGCTCTTCCACGTTTTGCATTTCCTCAAAGCATCACTAAGAACTTTTAATTATTAAAACTAACTCTAAGTCTTATAAATAAGGGCTTCAGGTTCAGTTTATACTTCAAACAGAACCACATAGCACATGGAATCATGCATGACCTATGCTCATTGTGTTCAAGTGTATTTCTTTCGAAGCAGCAAACTCTTGTATCAGCAATAACCAACTAGAAATACTTAGCATGTGCATGTAACGTTCAGCTTCAAGTGTTAACCTTTTAAAACCAAACGCATGCAACTAAGAACTTTTAAATACTCTCTGTTTTCACCATTTAAATCAGAGCACGCATGCAGAACCTAAAGCTTGACTTCTAAAGCTTTGAAACATACAAAAAAAACAACGTGCAGAAGAGGTTCAAAGCTCACCTAGGTCGTCACTAAAACCTTTTTGCCACGTTCGGTCCTTCTCTTGTCTTCGACGTCGCTGCCTAATTTACACTCTGATGGTTTGTGTGGTGATATAACAGAATCTGGAATTTTTGGACGTAAGAAACATGCTTAGAGACATACCAAACTTTCCCTGTTTTAGATATCTTGTAACAGAGTACCACATGCAGATCCAAAACCTTATCATCTAAGCTTCAAACCTAGAAAATCAGGTTGGTGTTTTACCTTGTTCGAAGCTTAAGTTTGCATGTTACTCCGCCTTCGTTTCTCTACGCCTACTAGAATGGCCGAACAGTTGAACCAGAATTGGAGGAGTGCTCGGTACTCTCTTCTTCTCTAACTGTCAAACTCTCTTGCTCTCACACATCGTTCAACTCTCATGTCCCTATCTCTTAGCCCTCTCTGTGTTCACTTTGTGCAGACCGACATGAATGAAAATGAGAGCTGGAATGGTTTTATGCAGAATCGAGAATGGGAAGTGGAGCATGGTGTGTCTGTCGGAATGCACAAGTGCGCATGATTTGCTGTATTCAAGAGACACAGAGGAGTGGTGGAGCATGAGCATTTGTGCATGCTGAGTTCCAAGGGAATATTTCTGCCTCTGTTGACCGAAATGCTTCATTAGAGGGAATGAAGAAACATAAGGAAGTATATGCCTGCTTATGCCCTGTCATGAAACACGGGCACATGCGCTGAGAACTCCCACGTTCAGCTCCCCCTCTACTTTTCTTTGAATGGCCGAGGGTAGAATAAATAGAGATTAACAAAAGAGCTGTGTTCTATCAGGAGTGTGGCATCGAAATGAATAAAGAGGAATGGGTGCTGGAATTTCCGAGAAGAACAATGGAATTTCAAGAAAGTGTGGGTGGTGTTCGAAAGATGCTGCATTGAACGGAGTATAGCTGAGTATTTGTGTGAGTAAAATATAGGAACGAGGAGTGGGTGCGTGTTTGCTTTCATGTTCCCTATAAAGAAAAGAGAAAGGGTAGTGTTTGAAGGAAATAGCGAAATACGAGATGGTGTGTTTCTGCATAAGTTGCAGAATAGATTAATCAGAATAAATAGTGGAGCATGGGTAGCACACTGGCACGTGTGTTCTGAGATGAGGAATTATGATTCTGCATTATGTGCTTGGCTGGATGCATGTGGGCCGAAAAGAGTATGAATAAATGAAGACTAAATGACGCTGGATAAGTTGGGCTAAGGAGATTTGCTTTTTGTGGTCCAATTGGTTATGTCCAGGATGCTTCAGTCCGAATTGCTTTTGTTGTTGGGTCATATGGATTAACCAAATGGGGAATGAATATTTAATTAAAGTGTTTTGCATAAGGGGGGCCCGATGCAATGGATTTCAAAGGAGAGTTTAAGTGTAGTGGCCACGTGATGTGAAGAATAAGGTGTTGCATGAATAGTCAAGAGGGATACAAGTTGTTTTCTCCTTAGGTCCCACGCATAATACTACTACTTCATATATTCCCTTTCTTCTTAATATGGGACCATTAGACTTGGGCAATTCTTTTCTAAAACATTCTAATTAAGTATACTCTTGACTAATTAAAATTGGGCTTTGACTTTGCCTAAATTTATTTGTAAGCTTGGGGAAATAAACTTACTATTTTACCCCTTCTTAATTAAATAAATTCTCAAAGCATATCTTTTTCATATACTCCTTGAATTTATTTCTTTTTCCCTTAGAGTTCAAGGAGAAAATAGGCTTCAAATTCCAAACAATAAATTCAGCCCAAATTTTCTCAATAAATTTCCATCATAGTATTTCAAATTTCCAAATCCTAAAATTTGGGATGTTACAAAGGCGACTTTTGACTAGGTCAAAAATCAGTGACTCATCATGTAGGAATCCATGATGATCTCAGGTCAAAGGGCATTGTTGTAAGAACCGGCTGTCACCCAAGAAGGGGGTGAATTGGGTGTTAGATTAAAACTTTAGTTACTTTGAAAATCTTTTTGTAACTTACTGAAATCAGTTTATAAAACAATAATCAGTCGTTCAAATATATAACACATTCAAACATGTATGCTGGAAAAGTAAGAGATAAGGGAAGAGAATGTGCAGACTGATTTATACTGGTTCGGCCCAATCCTTGACCTACATCCAGTTCCCAAGCACCGCTTGAGATTTTCATCCACTATCTTCTTTCAACTCGATTACATGTTCTGTACAAGAGGTAATCCTCTCACTAGGATTCACTCCCCCTTACAAACTGTAATCAACACACCGCTTGATTACACACTCTGTACTCGAAGTAATCCTCTCAATAGGATTCACTCCCCCTTACAAGCTGTAATCAACACAATGTGTTTCCCACTCAAGATCACCCAATCTTGAGTAACTCTTAGATAGATAGAATGATTACAATAAATATTCTCTCTCAGAAGTAAATAAATGAACACTGAAGAAAAATATTGATCATCTCACTCTCTAAGCTGTCTAGACATGAAAAACAGAGTGTAAATGATGTAAAAATTAGAGTATCAGCATATTGAAGATGTAAGCTTGTGTCTCTACGTTTTTATGCTTGAATCTATCTTCTATTTATAGGTAGAGATCAATTTATGACCGTTGAGAAGATTCAATGACTGTTGGATAAAGAAATATAGCCGTTAGAAACTAGCCGTTAGAACTTTTGCACAGCTTTTGATGTTCTGACACAAATATGATATTTTGAAGATTTGCTTCTAATCAATCATCTGAAACTCACCAACAAAGTAGTTAAACATATCTAGGAATATTAGAGATTAATCATAGGAAGTATTAAGATCAAACAAGAAGGCATTGCAAATTCGTCAGATTTGAAATTCGAATCAGCGATGTAAACTCGAGTTTGGTTGATCTAAACTCGAGTTAGGTTTTGTCTTGAATAGCTCGGATGCTCTCTGTCTTGTCTAAACTCGAGTTTCCAACTAATAGACTCAAGTTTGGCTCTCTTTAAAACCAATGTTTGCTCTCTGGAACCCGCAAACTCGAGTTTGCTACTTATAGGCTCAAGTTTGGATGTTCTTCGAACCTGGTTGCTCTCCTTGATCTGTCCTTTGGGCTTGAATTTTATATCAAAATGAGCTAAACTTGAGTTTGTTCACTTATAGGCTCGAGTTTGCCTAGTCCGAGAGACACCAAAAATGCTGAAGACACTTATTGGCTCGATTTTGTGATTCCTTACTCGAGTTTGAAGTCCTAAACTCGAGTTTGGGGTCCTGAACTCGAGTTTGTTCATGTCAGAGAGGCAAAAACTGTAGCAAGGTGGTAAACTCGAGGGTAATACTTGGGAACTCGAGTTTTCTCATCCGAGTTGATTTTTGCTGACTTTAACTCGAATTGAACCATTCTAATTTCCATTTGATCATGGAGACTTCCGAATCAATCTTAGAACTTGAATAATGATATCTTCATTCCATTCAACAAGTTCTTCTTTCTTCAACCTCTTCTCTTCTTCTTGATTATTCCCAAAAATCCTTTGACAACTTCTGCAGGTTCTTCTTGCTGTGAGCTCTTATCTCCTTCTTAATTCATCTCTATAACTAAACTCTTTCTTTCTTTTCTTCTTTTGATCATTCTGCATCATTTAACTTGGGTTTTTTATTCTTTGCAACTTCTACCTTCTTCAATATCCAGAAAGCCAAGCCTATGCTGAACTTGTTCCAGAATTTCATGTGTCGACTGCTTCATTCCAACTTTTGTTTAGTCATCGAGACTTCATGTAACACAAAAACTTGAATGTTGTGCAAGTTCTTCTTTCTTTAGTCTCTTTTCTTGATCAATCTCCATTATTCAACTTTCATTAAACTACATTAAGTACAGTAGTTAGTCAATGTAGGAGATAATTATATTACTCAATCTTTTTGCTTTTAATAATGACATCTATATAAGACATCATCAAAACTAATCATAACCAACATTCTCCCCCTTTTTGATGATGACAAATACTATAAGAAAATATGTATGAATGTGAAAATACAATATATTGCAAGAAAAATGTATGAATGTGAATGGCAAGAAAAATATGTTGCATTGTTGCATATATTGTATTTTCTCTCCCCATTAGCAAAAAGTTGAAGTAAAGTAGAAATCCTTAGGAAGACAAATATGAAACCATATTATAAAGAATCAAGAAATTGATTTTCTCTCCCCAATTTGAAATTGTTTTCATTCTAAATGTGATGCAATTTGGAATGTTTTTATGAAAACAAACTTGAGAGAATTTGGAGAGGTTTTCAAAACATCTTTCACAATTAAAGCATATAGATACCAAACATGTGCAAAATTTCTACTAAATATAAAAAGATAGGGATTAGAAATGTTCATGTTGGTTTTCCAAATTGATGAACGATCTGTGAAGTCCATTTGATAGCTTTTTGTTGAAAGAGATCCGTGATGTGCTCTGAACAACCTTTGAGATATGGAATGAGACTAAAGTACTGACTTCTTGAGTTGTATCTCAGATGAATGAGTAATGTCAGCACTCAAATTCAAAGAGATAGTGAATGCAGATGAGTATGCTTAAAAGAGTTTTCTTCAAATAAAGGAGATAAGCTTTTAAAGTATAAAACACATATGAAAGTGAAGCTCCCCCTTAATGAATGCATGGCTAAAATGTGAAGTTCCCTTTCATGATACCAAATAATAATGAGACATCAAATGTTATGAGGTTTGGAAATATCTTTGCTCACAACATGGTACCTCGAATCAAGAATTTTTTAAGTTCACCCGAGTGAACTTGAAGTTGGTATGAAGAAATCATTTATGTTTTTCATGATGATAAAAAAAATGTTTAAAACATAAGGATCATTTTAAAAATGAGTTTGCTTAGGCTAAGCTTTATGAAATAAAATTTGAATGAATAGAATCAAGTTAGCCTGAAGAGTTGTGAGAGAGCAGAGAAATGATTATGATATATGAATATTATTTCAAAATACAATACCTCGCTCAAGTAATATCGTAATTACTTGAGTAATAATCATTTGTAGTTCATAGATGCATCACTGGCTAGCCAATATCTGATGATGTGATCAATATTGAGGAACTCCCAGATTTGATGCATAAGGATGATTTTCTGTGACCAACGGCTCTTCTTATCAGGCTAGTACATTCTTGTATTATCTTGATCTAAACCTCTTGCTAGATAAGATCTTGAAGTTTTGGCTGATCAATTTACAGAGTTGCCTAATTCATAGAAGTGATGAACTTCAATATTGTTTATGGTAAGCTTGGTATAGGATTATTGAAGTTCCTTTCCCACATAGCTCAAGTGGTTACTCATGTGATGTTTATGACTCTATAACCATCACTTGTGGTTCACATGAAAGAATCATACAAACTTATCTTTCTCTGTTTATCTCTATTTTCCAATGCAAGAACAGAAAATCCTGCAAAACAAATGTATGTTCTTTGGTACTCAATGATTCTTGAGTCCACACAATATTAGAGATAAGAACTCTTATGCTTTTATATGATTTAACTATATGATATTGAAGCAAAGAGTATAACAAGCAATGATCGAAACATAGTTTTACCCAATCAAATAAGTTCATGCCAATGAATCAAATAGGGTAACAACTAAATGATACCAAGAAAATTATTTCTCAATGATAGTTCATAAATATACATCATGCAGTAAAGATGTCATTGATAAAATGCAAGTAAGTTTGATCAAATAGCATAGAAAATCTTATCCATATAGATAAGCATTTATCAACTTACAGTTCAGATTTTTCAAGAATGATAACGAAATATGCAAATCGTTTCAAATCTTGAATGTTCTTTCAAAAATGTGATGACGCATTATGAAATCAAAATTTTTCATAAATGGAAGATTCAATTTTGAAACAAGCTTGAAAAATCGATGCTCACTCTAAACATGTTGGAAGTCAATAGGTTTAATGAATATATCAGTATGCTTCAGTTTTGGAGAACATGTTGAACATTGTAGTTAACATGTTGAAGAATTTTCTCAAAAGCAAAAGTCATGAAGGTAGAGCATTATCAAAACATGCTTTGCACAATGGAAATATATGAGTACAATGACTTTACTATTGATTAAGAGATAATCTTGCCTTTTAGAATAGAGTCTTGAAATATATGAATATTCAAGGCAAGAATATAAATATATAGGAATAGTTACTCAAAATATGGATGATGACAAATGCTGATGTATTTGAGTAACAAGAATGAGTGCTAGGATTCATAGATGATGAAACACAAACTCATTAGTCCAAATGACTAGAGTTCCATAATATTATCCTAGTAAGTTATTCCATATAATGGTTAATGCACTAACATTTAATGCATTAATGAACATTCATAATGCTTGGAGTAACTTGGCCAATGAGAATGTATCCAATGAGCATAAGATTTTCACAAATTGAATTCTTTTCTCGGAGATAAGCTTGAAACTCATATATGATTAACTTGTTAGACATGAGGTCTAACTAGTTAGAGAATGAAACTAAAGAGTTCAAGCAAAACATTGAATTCCAAAGATCAATATGTGAAAGATAGGGAAAAACTCAACTACACAGATTTGAAGCATATCCAACATTCAATATACAATATTAATTTCCAATTTGAAACATCATTTGAATGCAATCAAAGTATGGATATGTTTTCAAAACATTTGTATGCATTTTCTCAAAACAGTGTGAGTTGAAATCCAAACAGATTTTACACTTGTGCATTTCAAAAATATAAAATCAACAAAGTTAGCACAAATTCACTTGTTTGATCATCAAAAATTCACTAACATAGTTAGGAATATTAGTAAATGATGATAGGAGTATATAGATCATACATGAAGTTTTTGGAAATTCGAGCAAGATGATTTCAAAAGCATGGTTGACTCAAATTTGAGTTTGGAAAGACAAACTAGAGTTTGAAAAGGTTGCTCAGGTACTAAACTTGAGTTTACCTAGCTAACCTCAAGTTTGCTCTTCATTTAGATCTGAGGTTTTGCCTCTATATGGACCAAACTAGAGGTTTGCGTAGAAAACCTAAGGTTTGTAAAATTTGTTCAGGACCAAACCTGAGGTTTGCATATTTAGGCTCGAATTTAGACTTCTATCGAGCAAACCATCGGGAAATCAGTTTGAAACACATTTTGAGCAAAACACAAACTCGAGTCTATAAGTGACCAAACTCAAGTTTGTCACTATTCATGATAAAAGTCAGTTTTAGCTCTCAAGACAAAAACCAGAGGTTTCCAGTGCAAACTCTAGAGTTTTCTTAAGCAAAAATCATTTTGCTCTCTGTAAGCCACAAACTCGAGTTTAACATCTTAAACTCGAGTTTTCTCAACTTAGAAAACTTCTTCAAAATTCTTGGTCTGAAGCAAAACCGGAGGTTTAGAGAAGTAGTCTCAAGTTTATGAAAATCTCATTTGAAAAATTCTTCCCGCTAGAGGCAAACTCGAGTTTGTCTCCACAAACTCAAGTCTACATATTTTGTAAACTCTTTGAAATCTTCTCTGGAAGTAGCAAACCTGAGGTTTAGAACTAACAGGCTCGAGTTTAAAATGATTTCAAATCAGAAAGCTCTCGGCCTCTCGCAAACCGGAGGTTTCCAATTGCAAACTGGAGTTTACAGAAGCAAACTCGAGTTTACAGCTTCTAAACTGGAGTTTGCATTTCTAAACTGGAGTTTGTCTTTGACAGTAAAATTGCTGATTGAAATTGAATAAGTTTCAAAATCTTTTAACTTAACTAAAGACAAACCAAAAAATGAATTTCATATAATCATAGTATGAGGTGAGAATTATATATCACCGTAATTCCTCTCATCCTCATAGAAGCTTGCTTGGTAGAGATGGATTGATGTAGATAACTCCTTTTCAATGTTAGCCATCAACATCAAGCATAGCTTGTTGAGCTTTCTCTCAAGAGTTAGATCATTTCTTTGTGTTACATTTTTGAGAAGCTTTCTTTGATCCTACAAAATCGTATAAATCTTTTCTTTCTTGGTATCCAACCTTACTTGGATCCAATCATCGTTAGCTTGTAGGAACCGAAATTAAATTCACATGCTCTTATGAATATAATCAATTCAGAACAATAAAGCACAGTGAATTAATTATGAGTTCATGCATAAAGAAATACTTTCTTTTCAAATCATGAATACATAAAGAGTTCAACCTATTGAACATTGCAATTTATTTTTTTAAAAAAATCTAGATGTAAAAAAAAATTTAAAACATATAGTTTGCAATACTCATTTCTAAGGTTACAAAATATAAAACCTCAAGGAAAATTTCAGATGAAAGCATAAGAGGTTTTATCATTGTATACCTTTGCCTTAGGTGCTAGGAAGATTGACTTTGCTTACCCATTGGTTCTTCATATGTCTTCCCATGGGTGTTGGCAAAGCTCTCTCAAGGGATATAGACTTCAAGAGTCTTCTATTTGACAATTGAGAGAATCTCCTTTTCTTGTTCTCCTCAAGATAACTGAATGGTACTCTATGGTAGTTTGTTCTTGACGTGGAACATAGTCCTCTTGCTTGTATCCATTGCTTCTTTTGATTTGAGGATGAGGTTGTAGCAATGGCTTCTCCATGAGTTCTCCTAACTGATGTGAATCTTCTTTTAGGTTCATGAGAGACTCTTGGATTCTTCTTCTTCTCGCACCTTTATGTCCATTCTCTTTGGAATCTATCTCACACACAAAAGCACTTGAAGGACATTTTGGTACCCATTTATACTTGGGTCCTTGATAGTTAGTATTGGACCTTACTTGTCCTTTAGGAATCCAAACAAAATGATTTCTCACATTAGAATTTCTCCTAATATAACATGTATGAGAAATATGCCCAGATTTTCCACAATAATTGCAAATGATAGAGAAATGCTTGTTATGAACATTTTTGCAAGTATTGTGTTGGTCATGAGAGTAAGACTTCAAATAATCTTTATTTAAACATTCATTCTTCCCACATGATTTTCCAGCATGATTGAAAATACTTTTGTTTTTCAAAATAGAATCAGTAATTGGTTGAAAAAAAATTTTATGGAAATGTTCAAAATCATTTTTCTTAATTACACAAGAAGAATTGGAATTGTTTACCACATGTGTATCTTGAGCTCCTGATGATGATATATCATAATCGTCCATGAGCTCTTTCTGGGAATCATCTTCCTCTTGTTCTTTTGCGTTGACTGGATCATGGAAGTATTCAATGATTTCTCCTTCTTCAATCTCCAGTTGTTCATCAGTTGTGGATATGCAATTTATAATTTCTGATGAACTACCAACACTATTAACTTCAACACAATTGTTAGAACCATAAATAGAATCAAGAGTATCCCAAATATCTTTAGCACTAGAGCAAAACTTGATTTTCTCATAATCATTTTCTCACAATGCACTATAAAGGATTTTCATTGCTCTAATATTCAATGAAAACATTTTATTTTCCTTTTTCTCGTCCAATCCTTTCTTGGTTTGAAATCAAAAGCATTTGTAAAATCATTCCACATATAAAAATCAGTTGTTTCGATAAAACTAGTCATTCTAGCTTTCCAAAACCAAAAATCGATATCTTTGAAAAGCAGTGGAATGGTAAAATCAAATCCTTCTGAAAACGTGGAACACCCAAAATCAGCCATTGAAACTCTTGAGACGGTTAAGTCCTTTAAAGAAGAGCCTAGCTCTGATACCAAATGTAAGAACCGGCTGTCACCCAAGAGGGGGGGTGAATTGGGTGTTAGATTAAAACTTTAGTTACTTTGAAAATCTTTTTGTAACTTATTGAAATCAGTTTATAAAACAATAATCAGTCGTTCAAATATATAACACATTCAAACATGTATGCTAGAAAAGTAAGAGATAAGGGAAGAGAATATGCAGACTAATTTATACTGGTTCGACCCAATCCTTGACCTACATCCAGTCTCCAAGCACCGCTTGAGATTTTCATCTACTATCTTCTTTCAACTCGATTACACGTTCTGTACAAGAGGTAATCCTCTCACTAGGATTCAAAATACAGCAGTTAGTCATTGTAGGAGATAATTATATTACTCAATCTTTTTGCTTTTAATAATGACATCTATATAAGACATCATCAAAACTAATCATAACCAACAATTGTGACGCGGTTATACATGAGATAAGCTTACAACTAAATCCATGCAATTTTCTCATAGTAGGTCGGTCTAGCACCTTGTACTCTTAAAAGTGCCTATGACTTTGATTGTATCTCCATACCTCATCAAAGTCATACTAGTCTTATTTCATCTTTGCTCCCATATAGATGACCTACCAGGGAAATTTCAGATAATCTATAAGATATATCCAAGGATACAGTTATCACTATAAACATGCAAATGAAATGATAACGAAAAGAAGAATACTTTAAATGACATTAACGTTTAAAGTACAGTGACTTGCCCCTAGGGCATAATTTCCAACAGACTCCCACTTGCACTAGATGTAATCATTAATTACTCTAATTTCCATTGCCCTAACATGACGCTCATGTTTTTGCTTGTGCAAGCAGCTTAGTAAGAGGATCAGCTACATTTTTTTCTCCTGGTACTTTGCATATGTTTGTATCACCTCTTTCATTGATTTCTATGATAAGAAGAAATCGCCTGAGTATGTGCTTGGTCTTTTGATGTGACCTTGGCTCCTTTGTTTGCGCAATAACGCCGCTATTGTCACAAAACAAGTCTATTGGGTCTGAGATGGTAGGAACCACTCCTAGTTCAATGATGAACTTTCTGATCCAAACGGCTTCCTAAGCTGCATCTGATGCTGCTATATACTCAACCTCTGGTGCAGAATCAGCTACAGTGCTCTGCTTAGAGCTCTTCCCGCTTACCACACTACCATTCAACAGGAAAACATATCCTGATTGTGATCTTAGATCATCTTGGTCAGTTTGGAAACTCACATATGTGTAACCAGTCACACAGAGCTCATCCTCCAAGCCACCATATACCAAGAATAAGTCCTTAGTCCTTCTTAAGTGCTTCAGGATATTCTTGGTAGTAGTCCAGTGACCTCATCGGAATCTTGTTGATATCTGCTGGACATACTTAAGGAAAATGACACATCCGGTCAAGTGCATAACATGACATACATGATAGATCCAAGGGTGAAGGCATATGGAATCTTACTCATGCGGTCTCTTTGATCTTGTGCACTAAGACACATATCCTTACTGAGATGTATGCCATGAGACATGGGCATGTAACCCCTTTTAGAATCCTGTATGTGCTTTGACTTAGGTCTATCAGCCTCTTGGATCTATCTCTATAGATCATGATCCCAAGGATGTAAGTGACTTCACCTAAATATTTCATTGAGAAAGACTTTCCTAACTAAGACTTGACACTCTGCAAGGTAGGAATGTCATTCGCAATGAGTAGGATGTTATCAACGTAAAGCACTAGAAATACAACTGTGCTCCCACTAACCTTCTTGTAAACACAACGTTCATCGATGTTTTGAATGAATCCAACCTTTGACTACTTCATCAAAACGATGATTCCAGCTCTGAGATGCTTGCTTCAATCCATAAATGGATCTTTGAAGTTTACATACTTTACCAGAGTCCTTTAGACACACAAAGCCTTCAGGTTGTGTCATGTACACATCCTCAAGGAGCTTTCCATTAAGGAAGGCTGTTTTGACGTCCATTTGCCATATTTCATGGTCATAATATGATGCAATGACAAGAAGGATTCTGATTGATTTGGCCATGTCAACTAGGGAAAAGGTTTTATCGTAGTCCACACCATGAGTTTGAGTGAATCCTTTTGCAACCAGTTGTGCCTTAAAGGTATGGTTATATCTTTAGGGCCATAAGGAGAATGAATGAAAGAACTTCAAGCAACCCTGATAGTTAGCGAAAGAGGAACCTGAGTAAGGATAGTAGTCCATAAAAGGTAGTGGGCTTACCCTACTTGCATGTATTTGATAGTAATGCTTGTATGTGTATATATTTGATTGCTATACTTACTTGCTATGTTTAACATACTTGAATGATTGAAGCTCTATTTATGATTATGCTATGGCCATGAGTATGATGCATGAAGCATTGAGCATGCAGATATGTCATTATGTAAACATGAGTTTGTGCAAGGCAAGTATATCATACATTAGCATTTATCTTGCATGCACTGTATTGGTATTGTCTACTACTGGGATTCCTCAGAATCTCACCCTCCACCACCAAGCAATAGACAGGTAAGCACAGGAAGAGAAGTACTCCCAAGGTTCAAGGAGGGAGCGTTACTTGAAGATGGCCCAACACAAGGATAGTTGAAGAACCGAGGGACGACAGTGTTTAAATTGGTTTAAGTTTCACTGTCTGTAGTGAATGTAAATGTATGTAAAGGGGTATAAACCTTGGGAATACCCTTGTCATGTAATCAAGTTTAATTTCCGTTGTATCAGTATAACAAACTATTTCTAATTTTGCCACACTACTGCGTAAGTTAAGGTAAAGAATGTCGACACCCCAAGGGGGTGTTACAGTTTGCCCTATCATATTATTGTACTAATATTTTTGGGATGACTATATATATTATTTTGGTATTTATTTTGGATAATTGTACCCTTAACCGCACAGGGACTTTTATTTTCTGTTTGTTTTACTTTTACTAGTACAAAACCAATTAAATGCTCTGTTGTGCTCACTTTGATATAAAGTTATATGAACCTAATAATGAAGGAAAGGTAACAAGTAAAAGGAATCCCACTAACTCGCCACTCAAAAGGGCGAGGCCGGTAGGGGTGTAACAAGTGCTTTGGCTCACACTGAGGAAATTGTGGCATAGTCCTTCAATGAGGTAGACATATTTGATTTGTAGTCCTTCGTTGTTTCCAACTTCACCAATACCAGTAACCTTCTAGATTGGTTCCAACTGAAGGTCACCTTGCCACCATCCTTAGGCTTGATTCAGGAAAATTTGGATTGGTCTCCCATCAATGTCTAGAGCATCCACTATAAATGTACCACTTGTTGGATTTCGATGCTCGATCTTAGACAAACCTGCAAGACATGGAAGATAAAGTCTTAGGTACCCATCTTTTCTGGGGTCCTTTTGGGTTAGCTTGTGTCTTAGGAACCTTATAAGATCCCTTGGGCACCCATTGATAATTACCTACAGGTTTTCTCTTTCTTTCCTTTCTATGAAAACAGGAAGAAGTAGTATGACCCTTACGATTGCAATAATTGCAATGAGCGAAAGGATTTGAAGAATGAACAGTTTTTCAAAAGTAGTTCATATAAGATTTTTCTCCAAATTTCTTTTTGCCTTTCTTCTTATCAAAATCAGGTTTATAATCAATTCCTGATCTGTCATTTGTAAGTCTTTGCTGTTTTAAAATTACATTAAGCATTTCACTACCTTGAGTGAACTTCTGAAGTGTTTTCTTAAGATATGCATTTGTTTTCTCCAAAACACAACAATTGCTACTGGCCTTTTTTGAAATCTTTTCACAATCTTTTTCAGAAATGTTTTCACAACTAGAAGTAGGAGTAGAAGAAGAAGAATTTTGAGCTTGTTGCTCTAAAGATTTTATTTTTCTTTTCGAAACCAAAAGTTCTTTTGCAATATTTCAAAATTCAAAATGAAGAAAGTTATGTTCAGAAAGTAGCTCATCGAAAGATAGTTCAGAATCATTTGCCTCTTCATTTTTTGACTCCTCTTCTTAAGCCACAAGATAGATGTTGGCTTTTTCCTATTCTTTAGCTTCATCTTCATCGGATGAGCTGTATCCCCATATAGCTGAGACATGAGGACAACTTTGCTATTGAATGTGACTAGCTTCTTGTCATTCTTATCATATTCCTCCTCAAGTTTTGGAGTTCTAGTTCCATCTTAAATCAAGGAAGGAACATAGTTTCCTCTCTCGAACACACTCCAAAGGCTATATTTAGAAGCCAATACAAAGACTTTGAATTTGCCTTTCCAGAAGGAGTAGTGCTCTCCATTGAATCTCGGTGGTCTGTTGATCAAAGCTTCATCAGGTAGAATACCAATCATGATGGTCCTTCTCGAAATGTTGAGCTCTTAAGAGAAGACCTTGCTCTGATACCAAATGAAAGTGGACTAAATCACTAAGAGGGGGTGAATTGGGGATTTTAAAAATTCTTTTTTAGTGCTCTGAAACTGAACACAAAAACAGAGCAAAAGAGAGGAGATGAAAGAATAGCAAGAGACAATAAATTTATACTGGTTCGGTCACAACATTTGACCTACATCCAATCTACAGACACTCTGGGATTTTCACTATCACTCAGAATCAGTTACACACTCTGTACTCGAAGTTATCCTCTTACTAGGATACACTCCCCCTTACAAGTTGTAAATTGATATACCCAATCTCCAAGTCCCATGACATGAGATTCTTACAATAAATGATAATCAATTACAAACTCTCTAAAAGAGCAGAAAATAATGAACATTGAAGTACAAGAGTATCAATAGATACTTTACAAGTAGAAAAATACACGAAGTAGTTGAAACATTGAATGCTTTTTGTTTTCTGTAGATTAGTTGTTGAGAAAACTTGAATGCAACTCCTTATATATGAATAGAGCATTCAATGACTGTTGGATTGATCAATGTAACCGTTGCAGACATTGGACTAGCTATTAGGAACAATTTGGTAACTTCTCTCTCTAGTCTTTAGTTAATCCAGGTGCACAGAAGTTTATGGTTGACTTCTCTTGAAATAAATCCGTTGAAAGAACAACTTCTTGATAGGGAAAGAAAACATTAATCCCTTAGCAACGTGTAGAGAATGATTGTCCAAATGAATGCAACTTTTCTAGACTTTGCAATAAATGTGATGACAGCACATTTTTGCTTTAGGCTAAGTCTTCATTTAAAACTCTTTAAAAACATCTGAAACTCACTAACAAACTGATTAAACATAGTTAAGAATAGTAATGAGTGATGACAAGAAGTATTAAGATCAAACATGAAGATTACACAAATTTGAGCTATTTGATTTTCAAACAGAGCGACACAAACTTGAGTTTGTTAAGCAAACTAAAGTTTGCAACTCTTCTTTAAGAACCAAACTCGAGTTAACAAACTCAAACTCAAGTTTGCTTCTTCTAGAGAAGAATGTCGCGATTTGAGCTTTGAAGTGCCTTTTGAGAATAGGATCAAACTGGAGTCAATTAATTGTTGAGATCCATACACGCAGCGGAAGGATTTTCATCCATAAAATCTACGAATCCCAAGAGAGGATCTATCAACGGCGTTTAAATCAAGTTAGAAAGAACCGTACCTTTTGTATTCTCTCGAGCGTCTCATTCAATTTGAACTCGTGGGTTACCTTCTCGATGAACCAGGAGCCGACTCCACAAATCTTCTCCCCGTATCGGTATCTACACGAATAGCACTCGAACACGGATGGCGTGCTAGCACCTTCAAACGTTGCGTCTCTTCTTTTTCTCTCTTGGGTTTCTCGTGGCTTTTTTTAATACATCTAACAAAATGTCCCGTAGGTTTTTCGAAACCCAATAGGTGTATTATATATTCAAAATTAATCCTTATTAATTTTGAAATTAAATTTGGATTGAAATAATATATTAATTAAATCTATCTAATAGATCTAATCTAATCTATTTATTTCATCCGAATTAAAAGCCTTCTGATTTATAAATTAAATTTGAGATATGATATCTATATATTTAATTAAATCGAGATACTATATCTCAATTCTAATTAAATCAGATATATTATATCTTTATGGGAAAATCAAATATGAGATACAATATCTCTATTTGTTTTAGATATTTAATTCATCAAATAAATTAAATATAAAACAAATATTATATATAATAATATTATAATCAATGTTAAATATATTATTATATTATTTTCAAATTTAATATATATATATATATATATTCATCCTAGATTAAATACAGTATTCATTAAATCTTAGAGATATCTAAGATTCAATGAATCTAGACACTTTTGCTCGTGTTGGGCTATTCTTGTGTGCGACCCTGCAGGCCCATATGAGATTGGCAGCGGGCCAATACTGTACTAGCCAGGCCACAAGTCGCAAGCAGCCTCTAGCAAGATATTGCAACTATCCAATTCATATAGGGATCGATGATACAATACCACCTATCGCACAACAATGTCACGTCCCTTTTGTCACATGATAATTTGGTCAATGATGAGGCATGGATGATGTCAACTTCCTGTTCTTGACCATTACTTTCTCGATTCTTAAGTAGTCTAATAATTGAAATGGAAATTCCTTTCAATTGTAGTATGGCCATACATTTCTCAGACTCACTCATCTAAGGGCCCAGTATTATCTCTCTACAAATGTGAGGGACAAATTCCATCTTGACCATTCACATTCCTCTGCATGAAAACCACTGATCCCGATCATAGCCTTTATCATCACCTGGTCAAAGGTGACTTTTGACTAGGTCAAAGATCATCAACTCATCATGTAGGAATCCATGATGATCTCAGATCAAAGGGCATTGTGACGTGGTTATACATGAGATAAGCTTATGACTAAATCCATGCAGCTCTCCATGAAACTTTCGCAATGAGTAAGATGTCATCAACGTAAAGCACTAGAAATAAAAATGTGCTCCCACTAACCTTCTTGTACACACAAGGTTCATCGATGTTTTGAATGAATCCAAACTCTTTGACTACTTCATCAAAACGACGATTCCAGCTCTGAGATGCTTGCTTCAATCCATAAATGGATCTTTGAAGTTTACATACTTTACCAGAGTCCTCTGGGCGAACAAAGCCTTCAGGTTGTGTCGTGTACACATCCTCAAGGAGCTTTCCGTTAAGGAAGGCTGTTTTGACGTCCATTTTCCATATTTCATAGTCATAATATGATGCAATGGCAAGAAGGATTTTGATTGATTTGGCCATGGCAACTAGGGAAAAGGTTTCATCATAGTCCACACCATGAGTTTAAGTGAATCATTTTTCAACCAGTCGTGCCTTGAAGACATTTACTTTGCCATCCATGTCGCTTTTCTCCTTGAAAACCCACTTGCACCCAATGGTTTTTACACCTTCAGGTGGATCGACTAAGGTCCATACCTTATTGTCGTACATGGATTGCATTTCAGACTTCATGGCATTAAGCCATCTTTCAGAGTTTGGTCCCACCATGGCTTCTCGTTAGGTAGTTGGCTCATTTTGCTCAATGAGCAAAATATCATGACTTCCATTAATCATAAATCCATATCTCTAAGGCTGTAGCCGTGATCTATCAGACCTTCGTGGGCCTCGTGTTACTTGAGTAGGCTCACAACTTGTTGTGAGTCTCCTCTGTTTTTCCATCTGTGGTTCTACATTATCTTGTGACTCTCGAACTTCTTCAATCTTCACCTTACTCCCACTGGTTCTTTTAGAGATAAACTCATTTTGGAAAAAGATACCATTGCGGATAACAAATACTTTGTGATCTGTGGGATTGTAGACATAGTATCCTTTAGTTTCCTTAGGATACCCTACAAAAAAGTATTTTGAGGATCTGGATGATAATTTATCAGAGGCTTGCTGTTTAACGTAAACCTCACATCCCCAAATTTAAGAAATGATAAACTGGGTTTCTTCCAAGTCCATATCTCATATGGTGTCTTTTCAACAGCTTTTGATGGAACACGATTTAGTGTGAATGTAGCTGTTTCTAGGGTATGGCCCCAAAAAGAAGGTGGAAGATCTGTTTGACTCATCATAGATCGAACCATATCTAATAGAGTTTGATTCCTCTGTTCAAAAACATCATTCCATTGAGGTGTTCCTGGAGGAGTAAGTTGTGAGAGGATTGAAAGAGATTTTCCGTGTCTCCTACAATAACCAAGTTCGAAAATGATTTGCAGAAATAGGGAACTTGGGTCGTTTCCCCAATGAACTTGCAGTGAGTTTGATTGGCAAAAAGAACAACAAAAACGAAAAAAAATGGGGGTTTTGGTTCAAACATAATAAAAATGAAATAAGTAGAAACAGAACGAAACAAACACAAATTAAACAAATAAACGGAAGATCGGCCCAAGATTTTGAATTCCACCACTTTCCTTCCTCAGACGAAAAACAGATTTTGAAACAAACTCGTGATTGATTCTGGACAACCAAAATCTATGCATTCGTCTAGAAAATCCCTCAACTAGACGATCGCCTAGCGTTTATCCGAACAGTGGTGTGTCACTATGCAATCGCACAGCAATCACTTAAACCTATTTCGAACTCGATCCTTGGGATATCTCAATCTAGGCGTTAAATCTAACACCCAATCCGAATGTAAATCGAATCCGAAATTACAAAATAGAAACGAATTTCTTATCGTTTAGAACGAGTTCTCTGGATAGTGGAATCCTCAATCCGTGGCCAATCACAATAGCTTAGCCCATCATGGCTATGCAGAACGAGAATCGAATAGAAATGAAGAAGTTCATCATGAACACGAAGAACAGATGAAGAACAATTGAGAGAATTTCAAAACTTCAATTTCAATCCGAAAAATAGTAAAAACATGAATGACATAGTGTTGTATCCACCATCTGACTTAAAGTTAACCTAAAAATGGAAATGGGCTCCAATAGTTCAGCCCAAAACAGAAATAATATAAAAGTGGGCTTTAATTACAAAATTTGAGCCCAAATAAAATCCAAAAATATACATCTGACTTCAGCTTCAAAATTGACCGCCCTCTTGTTCGAATTTGCCCTTCATGTCTTCATAAAAGTTGTAGCTCTTTGAATCATCTGAAATATGAAATAAAAATGAGGCAAATCAGATGTTTGGCTCAAGAGTTATGGTGAAAATAGTGAAGCAAATGTAAAACTGGAATTTTATTCTTAAAAATGGCTAAAATATAATCAAAGCGACCCAAAGCCCAAATAAGTATAAAAGCCATTATTTATTAACTAAAGAGTCCTAAATTATTAATAAAGAGATAAAAAGAAGTGTATAAAATATTCAATTATCAATGATCCCACAACTCTTAAGATGGTCAATGAACTCTTGGCTCAAATATTCACCACTCCAATCAGATCGAAGTGCCTTAATTGTCTTGCCAAGTTGATTTTTGCACTTTATTTTGGAATATTTTGGATATTTTAAAAGATTCAGACTTATGTTTCATTAGATAGATATACCCATATCTACTAAAATCGTCTATAAATATAATGAAGTACAAACGACCTCCTCTGGCAGATGTATTCATTGGTCTACACACATCAATATGTATGAAGCCCAATAAATCGGTGGCTCTCTCACTCTGCCCAGTAAAAGGTGCCTTTGTCATCTTTCCCAATAAATAAGACTCACATGTATCAAATGATTCAAAATCAAATGAGTTAAGAAATTCATCCTAATGGAGTTTCAAAATGTGTTTTTCATTTATATGGCATAGACGACAATGCCATAGGTATAATATCCTGAATTTTGGACCCTGAGGATTGAGAATAAGCCTAAGTTAGGTAGACTACTAAGCCCGATTCAAGAAGTGTGGCATTTCCTGGACAGATAAGGATCCTATGTGTTTTAGAGGAAAATAGGAAGAGAAGGAAACACTGAAAAGTCATCTGGTCAAAAAGCAAAAGTCAGAGTAATGATCACATTGGGACACGTGTCACTTCAGGGGTAAAAGAGGAAAAGCAAGGGCAAAATGGTCAATTCCTTGTCCTTTTATTGTTTAATTTCATCTATTATGAGAAAGAAGAGATAACCAGGTGATTTAAGTCATATTCAAGCCCAAACTTGAAATGCGGGTCCCACAGGCGATTGACGAGTAGAAACGGACCGATAGGGACCAGTTAGGGGTTCCTTTGGACTGAGTAGGACAAGTGTGGGGCCACTTTGGGAAGCTAATAAGGCACCACACATGAATTTCCATTTAAGGGAAAACATCTGAAAAGATAAAGAAAAGTGCAAAAGGGGGCAACCTAATGGCCGACGGGACCCACACGGACCGGTAGAGCGGAAACTGGATTGATAAGTGGGAAAAAGGGAATTAAATACCAGAGACCAAATGTGTAGGGCCCCTTAGGCGTCACACCCCTTTAGTCATTAAAAAAATATTTATTTAGAGAAAAAGGAAGAGAAGTCGGTGTAAAAACCAAACCGTGGGTCCCACGTTTAGAGAAAAAGGGAAAAATAGGAATAAATGGACAAAAATTAATTTGGGCAGAATTGCGGGCCCCAAATGGCGCATAAAGGGTCCTTTTGGGTAGGTGAAATGATGGGGAACATTTGGTAATTATTACAATGCCTGGGCCATAATTGTAATTTCCAAAAGTTTCAAGCCAAAACGGGTGATTTGCCCCAAAAGCAGAAAATATCCAAATATTTTTTGGAGTGTGATGCTCCACTTGGTAGCAGCTGGACACCTCTGGAATTCTCTAGATTTACTCGGAAAATAAGTAAAAAAAAGTATATCCTAATTATTACACAAAAGCCAGAAATTTACGCCAGTTAATTCCAAATTCACTGGATCAAATTTACCTTTATTAAAAAGGTAATTTCTTATTCTTTTCACCCTTGGAGCAAGAAATTTCCAGAGGAAAGAAGAAACTCCAGCCAGCTATCTGATCTCAAGCTTCAAGACCGAAACCCCAAGTTCATCCATCGTTGCTCTGATTCAAGGTAACACCGACAAACTTATCCTCTCGAGTTCTTGGTTAAGCATTTTCGTGCATAAGATTGGTGCTTGGTGTTAGGGTTGGATTTTTGTATGTTTAAGGCCACCAATAGCTCTGGGACGAGATTTTTTATGGGTATGGTCATGGGTTAAGTTGCCAAAGTCAAAAACACCAAAAACACTAAGTTTAGGTTGCTGCCAGTTTCAGGGGAATCTGGGCAGTGAAGCTTCTAACGTATTTTTAAGGCTGCAAATGAAAATTTTTTTAAGCTGAAAGTTTACATGTGAAACCTAGACATCTGGGGCATGAATCTACATATATAATGTGATAAATTTAGATAAGCTTTTCTGGGTGAAATAAATGGTTGAAAAAGGGGCTAGGACCAGTGACGCGAATCTGGACCAAAGGATAGAAAGTAAGCAACACACCAAAATATTTGTACTTTCAGGGTCTAAGTATATTTTTCCTGATAAATATACTTTTCAACGGTTTGAATGGAACTAGTTTCATACAATTATGATTTTTTTGGAATTTATGAAAAATCCTGGAATTTGGGTCAGATTCACAGATTTTCTGGAAATCATTGTTTGGGCTCGGTTTTGACAAAATATTTGTTAGGGTATTTTTGGAAATACTGAAAATTGATGTATTGTGGTGTTTTTAGGTCAAGGGTATTTTTGGAAAGGTTGCTGGACATAATAATAATAAGGACAGTGTAAAGTATACCAAGTAGTAACAACTTTACTCCGTCACTTTTATTTGTTTGATGTATGTGTTGCTTGCCATATGTATTGTTTTTGTATTGTTTTGCCAAATATGCATACAGAACATGTTTGTGATTGTATCCCTAGCGCTGAGGGTGCCTGTCGGGGTCTGCTTGTGTGGCGACTCAATGGAAACAGGCGGTGCCTGCTGGGGTCTGCCTACGTGGCGACTCAACGGAGATGGGCTTGTGATTCCGGTAATTCTGGGGCCTGCCTTGGTAAGGCGGCTCGACAGTGCGAAGACGTGTTATGGCTTATGTTTTTGTTTGCATATTGTGGTGTATTTGGCATACTTTTCTGTGTTTACATACATACATGGTAGCATGCATACACATTACACATTTAGTGCATGAGTATTAATGGTTACTCTGGGTGCCATTATTGGACTCCATACTTTTTGAAGCTATAGGGGTGTGTGCCTGAAGATCAAGAACCTTTTTGGAAAGGTAAGGGCTTATTAGTGCAAATTGAAAAATAGGGAATGCCCTATTATGTTTTGTACATATTTTTGGGATGATTGTATCTATATATTTGGCATTTATATTCGGATGACTGTGTTAGACCTGGCTATCACCCAAGAGGGGGGGTGAATTGGGTGTCTGATAAAACTTTAGATAACTTTGAAAATCTTTTCGTAGCTTATTGAAGGTAGTTCGAATGACAGAAATAGTTTATAAAGCAATAGTCAGTCATTCAATCATATATGCTGGAAATGTAAGAGTTTAGGGAAGAGAATATGCAAACAGATATTTATACTGGTTCGGCCAATCCTTGACCTACGTCCAGTCCCCAAGCTTCACTTGAGTTTTTTTAATCCATTATCTTTCAAGAACAATCACACACTCTGTAAATGAAGGATGGTCCTCTCACTTTCAGACTCCACTCCCCCTTACAAGTTGTAATTGATACACCTGCTTGATTACACACTCTGTAAACGAAGGATGGTCTACTCACTCTCAGACTCCACTCCCCCTTACAAGTTGTAATCAATACAATGTGTTTCCTACTCAAGATCACCCAATCTTGAGTAACTTTCAGATAGATGTTTACAAATAAATCTTCTCTCTCAGAAGTGAATGAATAAATACTGAAGTACATAATCTATCATCTCACTCTCTAAACTATGCAAGCATTGAGAACAGAGAGTAAGTGAATATCTGAGGATTGGCATGTTGAAGTTGTAAGCTCGTGTCTCTGTGTGTTGTCGCTGATGAATTCAATTCTTCATGCATTTATACTTGTTGAAGATTAAGGACCATTGAAGGATTTGAATCTATTCGTTTGAATATAATATGTCCTTCGAAGAATGTTTAAGCATCCGTGCCTAGCCATAATCGAATGTCTCCTTGGTTGAGTCACTTTCCAGGTTGTCATTCATGTGGTCTTGGTTGAAGGATAGCTTATAATATTGTTCTGGTACCTTTTCTGTTATGGGCTTGTCTCAGCGTGTTTCAGTGTTGTTGGCTCCGACAATCTCAGTGCTTCACAGTTCATCAAAAGCTTAAACATAATGTATGTGAAGAGATCTTCTGTAACTCATCAATAAATTGGTTAGAAGCAATTTTTAATATTGATGAAAGATGATATGAAGAATACAGAAGCATTCTTAGAAGAATCATAATTCCAGATATGAATTCTTAAAACAGAGGAAGAGCTGACTCGAGGCACCATACTAACAAACTCGAGGCAATTGAATTATTGGATTCAAATTGCTTAATTGAGAAGGCTATTTAACTCGAGGCGCAGAGATCCTAGACTCGAGGCTGGAAACTCGAGTTGTGTATAAGTGAGACTCAAGGTGGACAGGAATTAGAATAAGGGTTGATCCATTAATTGACTTGAGGCACAATGTGCCTTGACTCGAGGTAGAGTCTCCACTCGAGGCAGAAAGGTATGACTCGATGCGCCTGTGAAGAGGAAACAAGTTGAAGTATGTTGTAAGTGACTGAGACTCGAGGCACAAAGCAAGCTGACTCGAGGTGTTTGAGACTAGAGGCAAAGCTCTGATAGACTTGAGTGAAACTGAATATTTGAATGAGGAATGATTGATCTTTAACTTGAGTCATAACATGGAGGCTCGAGTTAAAGTCACACTTGAGGCAGAAGAATTGGCTCGAGTTGTAGAAGTAAGTGACTGAGAAATTGACTCGAGGTGAAGAAACTCTTGACTCAAGTTTTTGCATCATTAAAATCAGTTTGATCGTTGGAAAATGCCATCTGACTCAAGGTATAAACTTATTTGACTTGAGTGAATCAACTTGAGGTTGTATTTGAAGAGACTCGAGTGAATTTTACAGATTCATGGTGTATCAGGTCTCGCTGACTCGAGGCAAACTCGCTGACTCGAGATAAAAACTACTCTCCATTGTTCAAACTCTCGGGAAGGCCACTTGACTCGAGGTGGAGCTTCTGACTCAAGGTAAAAACCTCTCTCCATTGTTCAATCTCTCGGGTTGGCCATTTAACTCGAGTTACACACTCTGACTCGAGGTAAAAACCTCTCTCAAAGTGTGATTTAGGCAGAAACCCGAGGCTATGCTGAATTGATTCCAGAATCATGTGTGTCAACTTTCGAGGGCCATATCTCCCTGGTCGTAGCTCCGTTTTGGTTCATTCAAGCCTTGATAGAACGCTCTGTGTCTTTACTTTTCAATGGCACCGATTTCCTCTCAATTGGATTTGTAGTTTGGGAGATACACCAAAACATTGAAGGTTAGTTTGGAAAGTGATGGTGATGTTTGTGTCAATTTGAAAAACTCATAGATCTCTCATCTAGACTCCTTTGGACTTGAAGTTTTGTCAAAAGTACGTATTGTGAGTCTAGTTTCACATGCCACTAGTTTCGTGTCAACCCGATTCCTGGTTCGAAGTTTTGTCATATCATCGACATTGTGAGTCTAGTTTCACATGCCACTAAGTTTCGAACATGGAACGAGCGATATCATCGAGTGCACCGTGGAGAGTGCACCAGAGTTGCTGTAAATTGCTTTAACTCGAGGTACACTAAAGCTGACTCGAGTTAATCATACTAGAGAGCGAAAACTCGAGTCTGAAGAGTGCCTGGCTTGAGTTTTGACCCTAACTCGAGGCAAATAAGTCCTGACTCGAGTCAAAACATTCTAGGGAGCGAAAATCACTTAGAAATCACCCAGACTCAAGGTAGTGAAGTGTGTGACTCGAGTTAATCATCCCAGATGCCCAAAAACACTGTAGCAAGTCATTAACTCGAGGTAGTTAGTCCATAACTCGAGTTACTTGGTCTTTAAGCTCGTTTTTACTCATTTTAACCCCGAGTTGAGCCGTTCCAACTTCCATATCATCGTGGAGACTTCTAAAATCAATCTAGGAACTTGTATAATGATTTTCTCATTCCATTAAGCAAGTTATTCTTTCTTTAATCTCTTTTCTTGATCATTCTCCATCATTAAACTTCACATCTGTTAAATACAAACATTAGTCAAAGTACAAGGTAAATGTAGTATGGAAACTTTTTGCTCTTAATATTGATAGGCATATTTGTCATCATCAAAACTAAGTATAACTAACAGACTGTACCCTTAACCCTTCGGGGACTTTTACTTTCTATTTATTTTACTTTTACCAGTATAATAGGTTGTCCAAACTGGTCAAATGCTCTGCTGTGGTAACTCTGATATGTATTAAATGGACCTAATAATGAAGGAAGGGTAACAAGTAAAAGGAATCCCTCTAACCCGCCACCCGAAAGGGCGAGGCCGATAGGGGTGTAACAATAGGTAGGTCAGATTCAAATCTTTTGACTTGATCCTTTTGGTAGTTTATGTCATAGATGTCCATTCAATTTTCTACTGTCATTGAGATCCTATACATTTACACAAATGTGAGAACCACATGCAGTATCTAATACCCATGTTTGAGGAAGTAGAAAAGTGAATATCTATGACATAGATACCTGAAGCGATAGCCTTGATATCCTTCTTGTTCTTTTCAGATCTTCCAGGTAGAGTTTGCAATTCCTCTTTCAATGACCGATTTCATTGCAGAAGAAGCAGACCCCATCCTTCAGAGGTTTTGCCTTCTTGGCTTTTCGTTTCATACCCCTTCCTTTCTGAATGGACAAAACAGTACTGGGCCTCTTCTTAAGGCTCAGCTCAGCAGTTTTAAGCATCCCATGCAGTTTAGAAATTGATTCTTCCATGTTGTAATCCATGACAAAGTGATTATAACTTCGTGGAAGTGAGTTCAAGATCACATCTGTGGCTAACTCCTGTGACATGGGTAATCCAAGCCTCTCAAGGTGATCAATGTAGCTTTTCATTTTCAACATAAGGACTAACTGATGCACCTTCAGCGATCTTGCAAGAAAATAAGGCCTTTGTGGTCTCATTCCTCTCTTGTTTTGCCTGTTGCGGAACATTTCCATGAGATGACCAATCATCTCAGAGTCCTCCACATGTTTGAGATCTCTATCGAGGTCTGGAACCCTAGTGGCAGGCGTCAGGCATCCTACATCCATAGAGTCATCTTGATGGTTCAAGTAAGCATCTTCGTGAGCTCTTGGAGTATTGGCTGCTGGCTTGTTAGGAATAGGTTGGTCGAGGAGGTACTCCTTTCTTTCGTGTTTAGGATTGATAATTGAATATTTCATACACTACTTTTTGTCTCTTGATTGATAATTTAGGACTCTTTAGCTAATAAAAAATGGCTTTTATACTTATTTGGGCTTTGGGCCTTTTATTATATTTTAGCCATTATTTAATAATAAATTCCAGTTTTACATTGCTTCACCATTTTTACCATAACTCTTGAACTAGACATCAGATTTGCCTTATTTTTGTCTCATATTTCATATGATGCAGAGAGCTACAATTGTTATGAAGACATGAAGAGAAAATTCGGACAAGAGGGTCGTCGATTTTTGAGCCGAAGTCATATGTATTTTTGGGCTCGAATTTTGTAATTAAAGCCCATTTTATTTTATTTTCGTTCGGGCCCGAATTGTGGATTGGAGCCCCATTTCGTTTTGCCATTTTAGGTTAAGTGAGGCAGCAGCCACAAACACTCTCTCATTCACGTTTTTAGATTTTAGTGGATCAAAATAGGAGTTTTCGATTCTCTCATCTCTGCTTCTTCGTGTTCTTCATGTTCATGATGAAATTTCTTCTCGATTTTCGTTCGTATAATCATGACTAGCTAAGCTACCGTGATTAACCTATGGATTGAAGATTCCAATATCCGAGGACTCGCGCTTAATCCAGAACCGTCTAACTCGTTTCGCATTCTTTAATTGGATTCGATTTTTGGATTTGGATTGGGTTTTTGATTAAAAAACCCGATCGACATTTCCCAAGGACATAGTTCGAACTAGGTTAAAGTATCACTATGTGCGATCGTACAGTGATACGCCACTGATTCAAACAAATTCTGAACGATTGTTCAGTTGATGGAATTTCTGGGCAAATGCAGAGATTTTGGTTTGCCCAAATTTGATCATGAGTTCGGTTATAAATCTGTTTTCGTCCGAGGAAGGGGTGGAATTCAAAATCCTGGGTTAATCTTCTTCTCGTTATTCTGTTTATCTCGTGTTAATTTCATTCTCTCTGTTATTTTGATTTAATTCCGTTTGAACCAAAAACAAAACCCCTCATTTTATCATTCTTGTTTTATTGTCTTTGTTTGAATTGAACCTACCGTGAATTCGTTGGGAAACGACCCAGGTTACATTATACTGCAAATCCTTTTCTAATCTGGTTATTTTGGAAGATTACGGCAAATGTCTGTCAAGGATCAACACTTAAGTTCCCAAACAAGTCAAAAAAGTTTGTCTTATCGAGTTCATCCTTCTAGAGGATTGATCGCATTGATGGCGTTGAAGTATTACTAGACTACATGATTCTACAACTAAAAGATATGCAAGGTTTAATTAGTAACCTCCCACTGAATTAACAACCCTCATTATAATTAGTGAACTAAGATCCATATTTGGCTTAAATTTAAGTCCGTTTTGGCAGGACGCTTAAAATCAAGTTATTTAGGTAGGCAATCTCTTTGTCAATTACATCACATGTAACTCTTAGATCTTTATGGGATTCGATCATCATATGACCGGCACGTTTAATCCCATATAATGCCTTGAGATCCAAAACCATTTTGATAATCTCAATTAAGTCAAAGACAATAATGAATGTTGAGTATCACCATTACCCAATCTTGTCTCACCAAGATAACTCAAATGCATCCACTTTGGTGGAACATACAAATGGGTGATCTAGGTTTTGGCAAGTATTCATTAATTGACGGCATTATGACTTAAGATTTTATTTAGAGGGTATTATCTAATTGATTCTATTAATTCTACTTATATGAATGCAATTACAATTGTATCACATATAAACTCTAAATTAATCGAAGTGATCTAATCAAATCATAATTAAAACTCTAAATTAATTATGAGTGATCTAATCAAATCATAATTAAAACTCTAAATAATTATGAGTGATCTAATTAAACAATAATTAAAATTATAAATTAATTATGAGTGATTTAATCAAATCATAATTAAAATTCTAAATTAATTATGAGTGATCTAATCAAAACATAATTAAAATTCTAAATTAATCTTCAGTTATAAATCTGTTTTCGTCCGAGGAAGGGGTGGAATTCGAAATCCTGGGTTAATCTTCTCGTTATTCTGTTTATCCGTGTTAATTTCATTATCGTCTCTTATTTCGATTTAATTCTGTTTGAACCAAAAACAAAACCCCCCATCTTATCATTCTTGTTTTATTGTTTGTTTGAATTGAACCTACTTGTGAATTCGTTGGGAAAGCGACCTAGGTTACATTATAATGCAAATCCTTTTCTAATCTGGTTATTTTGGAAGATTACGGCAAATCTCTGTCAAAATATGGCGCCGCTGTCCGGGAATTTGCATCGGTTTGATTAGTAACGATAGTGTAAATAGCTTCGTTTTTTGGTAGTTTAGGTGGTTCGGTGGCGGACAAAAATTTTTCTGACCCGATCACTCAAACCAGGTCTTATTCACAAGGAATTGGGCATTCTAAGAAAGAGTCACTCTTCTTGGGAGTGAGGTATACCCTATTTTCCCCAAATTTCAACGTTTAGACCACTTTTTCGCTGTTTTAATTTCCGATTTCATGATTTCTACTAGTCAATTTTTTTCGGAGTATCTCCGATTTGGCTGAATTTTGGTACCGTGATAGAAAATGGCCTATCTCACAACGCACATTGAAAATCTTTGATTTTCCATGTGCTAATCTCAGTTTTGCCAAATCCCATCGTTTAGACCACTTTTTCAATTTTTGAAGTTTTTTTTTTCCATTTTTGGGTTTCCCAATGGTCTAGGAGTTGCCCTGTCCAAGTCCCAAAAATTTTAAAAATCATTTGATAGTGTTTCTGGACTTGTTTAGGTCAATTTCTACCATAGGTCTTTGTCTTTGTGTTTGCTTTTGTATGTCTTGGTGTTTTTCTCCTTTTTACCACTTTTAGTGGCATTTTCGTAATTTTGATTGGCTGGTGGCATTTTCGTAATTCTGATTTTTCTGTACATTCTGCCTTGTGATTATGCTGCATGAGTACTAGGAGCACTATCAATCCAGAAGACTTTTTGCCATTTGATCCTGAAATAGAAAGAACAATTATTACTGCTAGAAGAGTTGTTAGGCTAAGTCGTGGGATTAATACTGAATTGGACATTGAACTTCGATCGACCATTCGATTGTGTTCATTCTGTTGATCTTTTCGATTGTGTTTCTGATAGTACTTCTGATAGTCTTGTTGTTTTCACTGATTCTAGTAGCAATTTTCCTAACTCAGAAATTATGGCAGAAGAACAAAGATAGATGTGCATTCTGGTACTCTTTCCATGGAGTTTTGTGATATATCTGTGAATTTCAATATCCTTTGATGCCATGAATCCAACATGTACATTATTATATGTGTAGACAAGGGCAATTTTGTCCCTTGTTATTATCATATATTGTTATCTCTGATGTACTATTTTCCTGAAAGGCCTCCCTAGAATGATTGCTATAATTTCTGAGTTAGGAAAACAACTATGATAGATGTGCATTCTGGTACTCTTTCCATGGAGTTTGGTGATATATCTGTGAATTTCAATATCCTTTGATGCCATGAATCCAACATGTACATTATTATATGTGTAGACAAGGGCAATTTTGTCCCTTGTTATTATCATATATTGTTATCTCTGATGTAATCTAACTAAATGTATAACCTTTTCCTCATGATGAACCAAATAAATTATATAATTATCATTATATTACATTTCATTAAATTTCATGAACCAGGGGCACTTACCTGTCATATTAAAAATGAAAAATATAGAAAGAAAAGTAAGAATGATGTTAATATCAGCGGGGTAATTGTGGAAGTTTATAGTCTCACACGTGAACTTGAAGGACCCGGAATATTTTTCCCTACCATATCCATATCTCAATTTTTCTTATAACTTTCATAAAACTGTTATTGATGTATTTTTTTTTTTTTTCCAATTTTGTCTGTACTAATATAGTATTTCATTGGGTGGACATAAAATTAATTTTTAACATAAATTATACATACATACATACATAGACAACAGTTTATATGTTTTCTTAATTAATATCAATTTTAATTATAAAATATAAATATATAAAGGAAAACCATTTTGTAGGCAATTACACTTTCCCATTGTTTTTAATTTGGTTGTGCTTTTCTTTCTTAATTTAAACATTTAATCTTGACAGTTAATACATATAACTTTGCTATATTAGCACCGTTAACCTCTACATATAAGAGTTAACTGCGCTAAACAAAGCAAATATAAGGATTTAATTAAAAGAAAAAAGGTATGGGTACCAAATTTAAAATTGAGAAAAAAGTATTGATAATTACAAAATGGTTTTTCCTAGAAAAATTAAAACCACACTATTCTCAAATTGTGCGCCTCTCATTCGTGATATAAAAATAAATATAATAAGTATTTCATTCCATGAATTTCCATTCTGGCTTATTCGTGCAAAAATATTCCAACGGTCTGCAGTCATAATCATCACTTAGCTGGATAGATCGTCTTGTTTTGCAAGAAATTCCAAGCTCTCCAAGTTTGAATGTCCAATTCACTCGCCAAAGCCATGCACTTCAACTTCAACGTAATTGTGACTCCAAACAAACAAGATGTAAGACCAATAAATGGCCGTAGTCTTATGATAAGAGAGCAACAGTCTCTCAACTTTGTATGATTTTAATTCTACGTCACCAGTGTTTCAGAAGGTCCATTTTTGAAGTCAATCTAGATAATATCTTATTTGTTATTAAGGCCAATACTAAGTCGACTGTCCACATCGATCTACTTCATAAGTATCCGCATCTATATGTCCATCCCATGGCATGAGCCAGCCTCGCAGGCTTCTAGAGCCTAAAACGACACTCCAGCTTAGTTGTGCTTACTTTTCACAAGCCATTAGCTACTCAGAACCTAAGTCATGATTTTTTAATGAAACCATATGAGAAAGTCATAAAAAAATGTTGCTACTCATAAAGGTATGCCATCTTCTGGCCATCTCGAACAAGATCATTATGAGTTTCATGCCATCTCGAACAAGATCATTATGAGTTTCATTTTGCATATTATCAAAACAAGTTTAGAAGACGATGTTAAGGTTAGGAGACTAGAAAAAGCATCTTAAAGGATTAAATTGAATCTTAACATAAAGTATTTATAGAGTTTATTATTTGCCCATGGGATGTGTTTTTGCTATCAAGAAGCTCCATTGAACAACAAACCTTATCCCACTAGATGAGTCAGCTACATGGATTGCACTATGTCATTATACTCGTTCAACAACTAGATCATTGAATATATTATTAATCAAAAGATATCATTCTAGAAAAAAGGCTTTTTAGATCGGTTCACTACTAAAATTTTAGATCAGTTTTGCATACAATAATAGGTCTAAAGAGTATTAAAATATTTTCTTTAAAAACAATATTTATAGTCTAAAAAGTATTTAAGTATTGAAAAAATTGGTGACAAAACATTTTTAGAGGTTATAAATGTAATACCCTAAAATTTGTTTTTCTCCTAAATATCATATTTTGGCAAGTAATACCTTTTAAATTAGGAGAGTATGTTGTCTCTAAACTATATATTTTATTTATCATAATTCTTGGGCAACTTTTCTTTGATATTTTAATAAGCCAAGGATTAATTTTCTAATTTTCAGTTAGGGATCATAAAATACCTTATAGTGTGCATATTACAACGTAGTTTATATTTAGTCATAAGGAGCCATAAAATGTTATGAGAATACTTAAACCAACTAAAGGAAATTGACAACAATTAATGGACAATTAAATTTACATTAATTAAAATAATTGTATTAATTTTCTTAATTTTAAAGGCATATTAAAACCATCAATTAGGGATATTTTGACTAATTAATAAACAAGGGCCTATGAAAGGTCAAGATTTGATATAATAAAGTGTAATCCAATGGATTTAATTAATTACACTATTAATCCATGTGACCTTTAATGGACCAATAGGAGGCTTAGCTTTTTATTTATTTGATTGATAAGAAATACAAATTCTTTGCTTGGGGACCAAGAAGCAAAATTGTTTAATTAAATTTAAAGGGAGCACATGGGATAATTGGATGCACATGGGAATGGGAGAGAGATGAGGGGGCACGGATGTGAAGGAGAAAAAGGAAGTAAGAATTGAGAAAAAATCAAAAAGGATCTAGAAGAATTAAACAACTTGGAGAGCAAGTTGGAGAGTTAAAGCACATGTGCAACTTGTTGAGCAAGGTGCACAACTTGGTGACCAAGGAAGCAAAATGAGAGAGGGGGGGGGAGCACGGATTGGAGAGTGTAAAGGTGAGGATTTGGAGTTTCAAAATTTACTCTCATCCAAGGGTTAAAATTCAAGATGAACTAGGTTAGAAAAATTTACCATAAATGCCATAGTAATTTGCTATAAATAGGCACCTTGGGTTTCATTGTTCTTCACACCAAAACAAACAAAGAGATCTGAATATAGAGAGGAGTGGAAGAGAGTTGGGAGCTTCTTGAAGGAGTTGAAGCATTTGTAAGTAAGTTCTTTGAGTTTAAGGTCTTAAATTCATAGATAGATATTGCTTTGATCTTAAATATGCTAGAGTAATTTTATTTTCATGTTTTTATGGTTAGAAATTATTTTATTTTGAAAAAAATGATGAAGGAAGTGAGAGTGAAATTTTTTTGGAAGAGAAACATCAAAGTAACGAAGTTCTGGCAAAATTTTTCGGTTAGGAGATTTCTGGAATCAGTAGTAGAAATGTCATAATTTAATGTTGAAGATGAAGTTAATTAATTCTGAAATTTTTTATGGGTAAATTGGACATATAGAAATTTCCAAATATACCTAGAGTGTGTCATTTTGAGTTTTATGCAAGGCGTTAAAAATTCTTGAAAATAAGCTACGAAATTCTGGAAAAAATTCTGGGCAGCATATGAAAACGTGGAAACAGGGAATTTTTCTTGAGTTCTGGGAAAACCTTAGTATTTGTTCTCAAAAATAGACATCCTAAGGAGTCCGGTAAATTTTACGGATCCTCGTTTTGATTTTTGTAGAATTAATTATGGATTTTCAAAGTTAGCGGAAATTCTGGCTCTAAATGCTGTAATCAGCGTTTTTGGAAATAAAGGAGTTAAAATTTGGATAATAAGTCCACCAAAAGTAAAAAAGGGGTCAATGATGGATAGAGTATCTCTTGGAATATTATTTATAAGTGAATAATGTGAAGACATCATGATAGGATATCCGAGGAAATTGGGAGACGTACCAAATCAATAGACATACTACTATCCGCGCCAACGAAGGTGCGGACGCGTACTGTAACACTAACTCTAATGCTTATTATATGCTTATATGTGATGAATGAATTGATAGACTAAGACTCCGTCTTAGATCACCACTTGTACATTCGGCATTACACGGGTTATAGTCTTGATAATACCGTTGAGTTTTCCTAGAGCTAAGGACACGGGCAGCTGCTGTGGCATTGGATAGTGCAGACGTGTGTGTGTGACTTTACATCTGCTGTGTGCTTATGTACTGTTGTTATATTAATCTTGCATCTGATGTGTGCTTATGTATTGATTACTGCTGTAATGTTATGAATATCTGTCATGCATGTACTGTCATATTTGAGCATAAGGTTAACTGTTACCTGAGGTCCGATGGGCATTGGACCTCAACTCCTACATTAGCTTCAGGGTCGGGAGGATCGAGGGCCGAAGATAAAGGCAAGTAGCACGCGTAACGTTCCAGCCAAAGATTTTACTTTGATATATATCGCTTTTTGAAATACTCGGATTATTATACCGCTATTATAACTAGACAAATGCACCATAGTTAATGTTTTCAATGTCTATCAGTTACTCTCTCTTTTGTTTGCTTCGATGCTCTACTCTGACAAAAAAAAAAAATTATTCTGCCTTTCAAAAATGAGGTGTTACAATAAAAGTGCTACTAATATTGGATGAAATTTCAAAAGTTGCGCCAAATATTTAATCTGAATTTAAATTTGTAGCAGTTTTAAAACTACAACAAACTATTGCCAAAAAAAAAAAAAGAAGAAGAAGAAGCATGACCATAATTTGAGTCCACTATTATAACATTATGTTGAATGTTTTACTATTGAAGTAAGAATTTAAATGATAGTAGTTAATATTTAAGAAGAATGATTAAATTAATTAAGTTAGATAAGTATAAATATTATGTAAATTCAATATTGATAATGTGTAGGTAATAAGGACTTATTATGATGTTATTTGATTATGGAAGGACTGTTGATGATTATGAAAGGAATGTTGAAAATGTTGGGGAAAAGTCCTTAAATTTCTGGAGGAGAAGAAAAAATAATTAGTATATTTTAAGAAGGAAAAAAATAAAATGTTCAAATAAAATGTTTTAAAATAATTATCATGATCAGCTTGCTTAGCTCTTCGAAAACTTCATAGATTAGAGAAAGTGAGAGAGAAGAGGGACGTAAAGAAATGGAAGAGGGTTTGAGATGAGGTGTGGTTTGGGTATTTATAGGAATCTACGTAACTCTTATAGCGATTAATATGACGGATTTTGTAGTCATTTATATTTGTAGTGGCTTAGGTGAAAGTGTTTGTAGCGGTTTCACATTTGTGGCAATTTTTTTGTTTATTATGTAGCGGTTTTCAATTGGTTGGTATTTTAAAAAATATATATAAATGAAGGTTTACAGGAACCAAATTATAATTTGTTTAATTATTCTTCATTGCCATCCCTTCAAAAAACGATGGAAAAAATGTTAGAGGTGAGTTTAATATTTTGTATAAAAATTAAATTTAAATTAAGTGATAATAAAGAGTAATTTATAAAAATGCACCAAATAACTCTTGAAGACAAGTGAGATTGAAGGTGAAGAAGGTCACACGAGAGAAATGCAATGAACTAAGATTTTTCCAGTCTCAAGAAAAGTATATTAGGTGCAAGTTAATTTAAATGTGTAAGCAGGTCTAAATTATAATTTTCTAGACCGAACATATTAAAACCGGTCGACAAGCACAATTAATTTAGAGCAGTTGAAAATGCAGCTGGTTAGGAATTACTTTTTACACTGGACACAAGACAACTGATCTAATTGTTTTTCGATTGAGACCAGACCCAAATACAACCGGTCTAGAAAATATTATTTAGACTTAACTAATGTGTGACGGTCGGAAGTTGTAACAAAATTTATCAAGTGCTAGTGGTCAAAATTTTTAAATCATTTTCGCCTATAGTGGTCTAGATGTGATAGTCTTATAGGATTTTTTCTAGTAATGTATGTAGAATGATGATTCAGTCTTTGATGCCAAAATTCTTTGCATCCAATACCAATGTCTTACAATCTGTTTTGGAAAGTCCATACTTGTTTCACTATAAAAAAAAAAAAAAAAAAAAAAAAAAAAAAAAAAAAAAACCAACTTATTATTGAGGGAATTACCAATGAAATCACCATTGGTAAACTAGCTTTTAATTTCACTATTCAAGCACATGCAAATACGGACAGGGTTCCTCAGAATAAGATAGAAGATCCACTAGTAGCTGCTACCCATACCTATATCCTTGTTAGAATAGGCGTAGCGAATATTAAATCTTCATATTAGTTATAAAAGTTTATGAGGAAATATATATATATATATATATATATATGTCAAAAATTAAATAGAACCAGAGACCGTATAATTATTAACATGGAAAACCCCTTAATTCAAGGGTAAAAACTACGGGACGTCCATGTAAATGGAGCGAATCACCAAGAGAGGGTGAATTAGGGATTTTAAAAATTGTTTTTCAAACACCCAAAACCAACAACGAAACAGGGTAAAACAGAGGAGCATAGAAGAATGACACAACAAGATTTATACTGGTTCGGTCTCAATTCCTAACCTATGTCCAGTCCCAAGACACTCTGGGATTTTCACTAACTCTCAAAATCAGTTACACATTCTATACTCAAAAGTTATCCTCTCACTAGTATACACTCCCCATTATAACTTGCAAACTGATAAACCCAATCTCTAAGTCCCACGACTTGAGATTCTTACCATAAACGATATTCAATGATATACTATCTAAAAGAGCAGATGGAATAAACACTGAAGTGCATTGTATCAAAAGATACTTTACAAGTAGGTGAAAACGCTAAGTGCAGATGAACATTTGATTGCTTTTTGTTTTATGTCAGTTGGTTGTTGTAGAGACTTGAATGCTTCAACTTATATATGAAGGAAGCATTAAATAACCATTGGAATGATTAATGTAACCATTGGAGACATTAATCTAGCTATCAGGTTGTAACTTGGTCCAGTCTCTTACAAGCTTTGAGTTAATCCAGGTGGTCAAATGTTTTGGTTGACTTCCTTGAGATAAATCCGTTGGAGGATGATGTTTCCATAGAGGGAAGAACGACATTTAATCTTTTGCAAAGTTCAGGGAACGATTTGCCAAAAGGGTGCAAGGTTTTCTGGACTTGCAATAAATATGCTGAGGTCACCTTTTGCTCTATGCTAAATCCTCATTCTGATACACTTTAAATTATCTGAAACTCACTAAAAACTGATTAAACATAGTTAGGAATAGTAATGAGTGATGATAAGAAGTATCTAGATAGTACATGAAGATTTTACAAATTCGAGAAATCTAATTTTCAAATAGAGCAACACAAACTGGAGTTTGCTTAAGCAAACTGGAGTTTGTAACTTTTGCTTAAGAACCAAACTTGAGTTTGGAAACCCAAACTCGAGTTTAGTTCTTTCCCAAAGAGATCATCGCAATTGAGCTTTGAAGAACGTTTTGAAACATGAGCAAACTCGAGTTAATAAGTGATTAACTCGAGTTTGGGACTTTTGAAGTGAAAAAGAGTTTAAGTCCACAAAGCTCCAAAATTGAAGTTTTCAAAAGTAAACTCGAGTTTTCTTAAGTTCAAAAATAGTGAAAAGCTCTCGGCTTAACACAAACTGGATTTTAAGAAAACAAACTCGAGTTTTCTTAAAATGTAAAAAAATGAAAATTCTCGGCCAATCGCAAACTTGAGTTTGCTATTACAAACTCGAGTTTGCTTATAACATGGAAAGCCTTAAAGCTCTCAACCAAACAGAAACTTGAGTTTGATAAACCAAAGTTGAGTTTGGTTAAGTTCACAAAACATTGAAAGCTCTTTGTCTAACAAACTCGAGTTTCAAATACTAAACACGAGTCGATTTAATTTGAAAAACTTAGAGTGCTCTCTATATGATATAAACTCAAGTTTGCCAATATAAACTCGAGTTTGCTTAAGTTTATAAAACTTGAGCTACTCTCTGTCAAGTCCAAACTCGAGTTTGCAACTAGAAACTCGAGTTTTCCTTTGACAGTAAGTTTTTCAACTTAACAAAGACAAACTTCAATTTGAGTTTAGAATTGTCAGTTATCATCAAAACACATAGAGAACTAAATTCCAAATAACAAAAATATGATCCACTATGATAAAAATAAGGTACAAGAGAGTCTCAACCAGATACACAAACAAACATGTCCAAATACCCAACTAAACAATCAAAGCTAAAAACTTACAATAGAGAATAAAGAAACCAAAATTTTTAGAAAAATGTCCGCGAACACGAACACAATTTCTCACACCAAGTCTCTGAACGACGATCCCACTATTCAAAAAGACGAACTACACATTTTGAACCTTTTGACCAAATTGTAGCTCAATCCAACTGTCAACAAGTGCACAAACACTAATTTATCGAAATTGCCCAGTGAAGCTATGTTTTTTGTTTTCTCTCCTCTTTTCTCTCACATGGCTACATAATTAGACCTCTTTAGCCAAATCCGAGGTATCACTGGCACAAAACTTAATATGCTCCCTTCCATCTAATAAAGTGAGACACGCATGGGTTTCAAATTTGGTAATTCGGAGAGAATATTCTTTCTCACAAGAAACAATCATTAAACTTTCTTTCTTTTTTCACTCTCTCCCTTCTTTATTTCTTTTTTTTCTTTCCTTTCCTTTTTTTCTTTTTATAAAATAACAAGGGTTAAGGTGCAAAAATACACATGTGCTTTGGTCAGAGGAGTGCCCAGTAGCAAGTGCTTTTTTGAGGTGCAAAAGTGCAGACGTGGTTACAAATTAGGTGCAAAAATATGATTTGACCGTTAAGTTTGACTTTTTTTGCTCTCTGGACGATAACATGGCATTTCAAAGGTGCAAAAATACACATGTGGTTTGTCAAAAAGAGCGCCCAACACCAAATTCTTTTTTTTAATTTAATAATTTTACTTCAATTAAAGGAAAATTATTATTTCTCTAGGTATTTTTCCTGGAGGCCAAATTTTTTCTTTTGATTTCTCATTTTGGGAAGGGGGATTTATTCAATGCGTAAAAATGGTAAAAATTTTGTTTTCATAATTTATTTTCTTTTTTTAAAAAAATCCTTATTAAATTTTCTAACTAATAATTGCTAAATTTTCTCCTTATTTCTTCCCCTCTTGCAATTCTCTCGTCGTTGTCACCGCCCTCCTCCACCGTCACCCTCACCCCTATTTTCCAAACTCCTATTTTCCTGGTTGGTTGGAATTGTAGTTCGAGTTTCTTTTTAGTATTTTTTGTGTGTTTTTTTTTTTTCTTGTACTAGTTTTCTCTTTGGGACCGAGAGTCAAAACTTGTAAGATCCGAAACTAAAACTAAAGGGGCTGTGCAATTTTTCGCTTCGATTTTCTTTTGTGGATATAATTTTATTGAATTTAAGGAGATAGTGCAAACTTTCCCCGATAAGTGGAGATTAACATGAGAGGTGAAAAGTTTGAGATTATTTTTTCTTTCTTTGGTGATTTTGGTTTGGAGATTAGATATGTAGATATGAAGCTTGAGTTAGGCTTAGGAGGTATGTTGTGGAATGATGAAGAAAAAGCCATGGTTGCATCGGTTCTGGGAAATCGAGCTTTTGAATACTTGTTCACAAACAAGTGGCGAACGATAATTTGTTAATGACGGTCGGAAGCGACGAAAGTTTGCAGAACAAGCTTGTTCGATGTCTAGGGAAATAATAATTTTCTTTTAATTAAATTAAAATTATTAAATTTGTTAAAAAAATTGGTGTTAGGCACTTTTTTTGATAAACCACATGTGTATTTACACCTTTGAAATGCCATGTCATTGTCCAGTCAGCAAAAAAGTCAAACTTAACAGTCAAAGTCAAACTTGACGGCCAAACAGTATCTTTGCACCTAATTTGTAACCACATAGTCACTTTTGCACCTCAAAAAAAACTTGCTATAGGGCGCTCCTTTGATGAAAGTATACGTGTTTTTTTGCACCTTAGCCCAAATAAGAAATACATAAAATTTGGACTTTTCTCCATATATTAAAAGAGCCCGAAACTCATCAGTTCTAACCCTGTTATCTGAACCTCTCATAGCAGCTTTTGGTCTTGCATTCAACAATGAAACAAAATATCGCAATGTTTCAGATGTTCTCTTGTTTTTGGCTGTTCTCAAGCAGACGCATACATAAGTGTGTATATATATATGGAGAAAAGATGACTAGTCAAAGCAATTTGTGTTAGCTCCTAGTGTTTTGATGATAACAATTACTTGAAAGATTTTAAGGTTTTGAGTTAATGATCTCAAGCTTTGTTAAATAGGTTTTCTACTAAGTGCATGTTACCATTCTCGAGTATGAGAAGTGGGTTCTCGAGAATGGGACATCAGCCTGAAACAGATACCTCTTAGTTATGATTCTCAAGAATAGAAGTTTGGTTCTCGAGAATGTGAGTGTCTACAACTCTCAAATATGCTAAGTCAATTCTCGATTGTGGAAAAATAGTTCTCGAGAATAATCCTCTTGTTTACTCAATTATGTCAGAAAGATTGCACAAGAAATTCTCGAGAATGCACAGACAATTCTCGAGAATGCATAAGCAATTCTCGAGAATGGCCAAAGAATGGTCAAGAATTCTCAAGTATGGTGAGTTAACACTACTACAAAAGTTTGATATTACTACCCTCAAATACGTCCTAAATTAGAAGTAGGTAGTAAAAAATGAGGCCAATGGCATTCTTATAAAATTAGCCTTCAACGTCCTGAATTATTGTTTAGGACTTGTAAAATTAATTTTTTACGTTCTAACATTTTTTCAGGACGCTTTAATTGTTTCCCGCCATGAGAAATATGAGAACTTTTTGTTTGGCGCCATGATATTTAATTTTTTTGGAATAAAATTCATTTTTGGCGACCTGATATTGTTTCAAGACGCCTAAAATCTACCAAATAATTTGGCGCCAGTGAAATATGGCAGAATTTTTGGTTTGCGCGCCATTATATATTTAATGGGAAAATTGACGACCTGATTAGTATTTCAGTCGCCCATTTTTGAAAATTGGCGACCTGATAACTATCAGGTCGCTAATTTTCAACAATAGGCGACCTGATAAAAATTTCAGGTCGCCTATGTCGTCATTTAAAAAAAATTGCCACAAACCGGACACGGAGCATTGAAGGGACATGGGGGTTTTTTTTTTTTTTAATATAATGAAAAAATACCCCCAATTTTTTTAATAATTTTTTCCCTGTTTTTTTCAAAAATAGGCGACTGATACAATTTTCGGTCGCCTATAGTTGAAAATTGGCGACTGATTAATGTCCAGGTCGCCAATTATAAAAAAAAAAATTGCACAAACCAAAGATGGAGCATTGAAGGGACATGGGTTTTTTTTTAATATAATGAAAAAAATAGGCGACTGATACAAATTTCAGTCGCCTATAGTTGAAAATTAGCGACTTGATACAAGTTTTCCAAACCAGACACAGAGCATTGAAGGGACATGGGGTTTTTTTAATAATTTTTCCCTGTTTTTTTATTCCCTCCCGCCGAAAGGTTTGCCGCACGCTTCCTCTTCCATTCCTCGGTGCTCTGCTCTTCTCATCTCTGCTTTCTCCATCCTCTTAGACTCAGTCTCTCACATAGTTACAGGGGCGCCACGGCACACGCTACCTCGTCTTCCTCCATTCGTGCTTTCTAGTCTCCGCCATTATCTTCGCTTTCGTGGTCGCGTCTTGGCGTCTGGATTCTGGCTATTATGATTTAGTTATGTGGTTGCTTCTCTGGTATTTTTCCTTGCGCTTGTGAAACAATTCCGGATGTTTCATATTTCTATTGCAATGGTGTAGATTCAGTTGATCCAATATGAAAAATTAGATTGATGCAAACCAGTATTGCTAGTTGGAGCTAATAAGCTTGTAACCTAATGGCTTGATAGTTGCCCTATAAGTGTGAAGGTCACTTGTAATCTTAGGCCTCTAGTGTCTGCCTATCTAATTTTTTCCCCTAAAAGAAAATTGCTTATTGGAAATAGGAAGAAAGAAAGGGGAAGCATAAACTATATGTAGTGCATCGTAATTGCCTGCTAATACTCTTTAACTTATATAGGTGGCTAAGGGATCAGCGAGAAAATTCAAGGAGTTACTCCTGGTGAAGATGTCTACATTATACTACAGTTAGATGGTCGTGTTCGACGATCAGGGAAAGTAAGTTCCATGTTGGAGTGAATTTGTTTTTCTTTTCTTCCCTTGGATACAGGATTTTTACTTGCTAGCAAGTTAGCTAGATGGTAACCAAAATTATATTATTCAAATCTCATTCACAATTCCAATTTATTCTGTCTACTTGCTGGAAGGCAAAGATTAAATGTATATTCTATCTACTTGGGTCTTTTGTTTTGATTTTGTCAAGCGTGGGGGCGGTGATTGGTGGGGTTAACTGTTAAGGGTTTTTTTTTTATAGTAGTCATCTCACCCACTCACCTAGTTGCATTTATTTAAAGGTTCTTGTTATTCGTTAAAGGTCTTTGTTGTGGACTTGTGGGTCCGATGAAGCTGGTATAGATATCAGATATGGACAAAAATTTAAAGGACTTAGTAGGAATGTCATTAATTCTCCATTCATATAATCCTTTTCTGCAAAATTCTTTGTAAAGTTGCTGATGTGTAATGATATTGTTTGTGGAGGTAAAGTCTCTGTGTGCAAATGTTTTAGCATCTCCAATTTGTAGACAATTGAGTATAATTCGAGTTCTTTTAGAATTAGATGTTTATAACTTTAGTGAAGTAATGCTACTTGATGATTTTGGTTCTGATCTCAAATGCTACTTGATGATTTTAGAATTAGAATGGTTCTGCTACTTGATGATTTTAGAATTAGAATGGTTCATGACTTTCCCCATATGCCCATGCTTTATTGCATTCATTTTGTTGTTGATCCCGCACCTACCACCTATCTTGTCTTGAAGGAGTCGTATGCCTCTCTTTCTATTAGCTCCTATAGCTAAAGGTATGGGCATGTAGGATAATCTATGTATCGTAAAAAGAATTCTTATTATGGTTTTTTTTTTTTGCGCATTATTTGAGTATGCAAGCATCATTAGATGGTTTAAATAGCCCTGTTTGGATTATTCCTCCTCCTTTTTTAGTGTTCTTAAACTAAATAAATTAAAAGTTAACCACATTTGATATGATATCTTTCAAACCATGTTGTGGAAGTGTTGATTAAATTTTTGAAACTTAATATTCCTTCCTCCTGATTTTTACTGTGTTTGTGATCTTTTTCATTATTTGGCAGGCCTTTGATGAGGCACTTTTTGAACTTGACACATTGGGTGAAGAGTCATACAGAGATAGTACATCGATCATGCAACTTCTCCGAGACAATTTGACTTTGTGGACATCTGACATCACGGTCTCTCCCTCGATCTTTTTTTTCTGGTGTTGTCTATTGAGCAATTATATCTTATCCTGCAACCCATGATTGCTAGCAAAATGAAATTGAGGAATAAGCCATTGATAGTCCTATTTATTTTAAACTAAATATAAGTTTGAAAGTTTTAATTTATTCACAAGTTAAGATTTCCTATTAACGCTTGCAAATAAGTTTTGTGCTTCGTTCTTAATAGAACAACCATATGTTGATATGCAGATATAGACGATAAGAGATTAAAAGAGAGTCATCTTTGTCTATTTGACTACCTACTGAGAAATCTTGGTCAAAGGTTTGAAGCAAACGGTTGCGCTCCCAAATTAGGTCTGTTGCTTTTATTTTATTGACACACACATATATTGTCCTTATATGATACATTCTTCCTAAGAGAGAACAACACTTTTGTCTTATGGCTTCATGGTTTACCATTATTGATTGAAGTATATGTCAATAGGAATAATTCCAATGTTCTCTTAGTTGATGAAATTGTTGGATTTAATAGTTGATATTGTTCTGAGTTGCTTTAGTTATAAGTTTTGTTGAATTATTTGAAATTGCTTGTTATTGAAATTTTGGGATGTCTTACTTTTAAGGGGAAATGCTGCCAAATTTTTTTTAAAAGAAAGCATGTCAAATATGAACTTGACTGTTGTTGGAAATGTCTTAGGTGATAATAAAATGGGTCATAGTTGGATGAATGCTTTGAGAACTAGTGAAGAATATGAGAATGGGGTGGAAGAGTTTATTGAATTTGCTAGAAGGAATGTGACTACAAAAAATGGGATGTATTATTGTCCGTGTGTTAATTGTTTAAATGGGATTCGAAGGGATATTGCTGATATAAGGGATCACCTAATTTGTGATGGAATAAACCTTCGATACACAACGTGGATATGGCATGGTGAGGAGGTAACTACTAGTAAGTCCCATGAAAATGAAGTTGAGGTAGATGACGATGGAATGAAGAGAATGATTCATGATGTTGAGGTCGAATCTTTTGCACAACCGCATCAATATGATAGCGTGCGGAGTGATGCAGAGACACCTTTGTTCCCTGGGTGTACTAAGTATACACGGTTGACTGGGACCTTACATTTGGTCAACTTAAAGGCAACATGTGGGTGGACCGATAGCGCTTTCACGTCGTTGCTTGAATTGTTGTGTGATATGTTGCCAGATAATAATGTACTTCTAAATCGTACGTATGAGGCGAAGAAAATCTTGTCTACGATGGGTATGGAATATAAAAAGATACACAGTTTCCCTAATGACTGCATATTGTACAAAACTGAGTATGAAGGCCTAAGTAATTGTCCGAAGTATAAAACTTCACGATACAAAGTGAAGAAAGGTGGTGGTTCTGGAGATCACACAAAAAAAAGGCAACCTTTGAAGGCGTTGTGGTATCTTCCCATAATTCCTCGGTTTAAGCGTCTGTTTACTAGTGAAGCAATGGCAAAGAAGTTGAGATGACATTCTGATGAGATAATATCTGATGGAAAATATCTACGGCACCCGGCTGACTCTCTGCAATGGAAGAAAATAGACGAAATGTTCCCTCAATTTGGCAGTGAGCCAAGAAACCTTCGGCTGGGGCTTTGTACAGATGGCTTCAATCTGTATCGAACTCTTAGCAGCACCCATAGTGCATGGCTAGTTTCCTTGTAATATACAACTTACCTCCCTGGATATGTATGAAACACAAGTATGTGATGCTTTCTATGATGATTTCTGGACCAAAACAGCCCGGGAACAATATCGATGTGTACTTGGCGCCTTTGGTTGAAGATTTGAAGAAGTTATGGGAGGAAGGCGTAGATGTGTTTGATGCATATAAGAAGGAGTCCTTCAAGTTGCGTGCAATGATTTTTACCACGATTAACGACTTTCCTGCATATGGAAATTTGTCTGGGTACAGTGTGAAGGGGCATAAAGCATGTCCAATATGTGAAGTAGACACAAACTTCCATCAACTAAAGCACGGCAAAAAAATGGTCTACCTCGTAGATGAGGTTATGACACAACTACGGGGTGAAATGAGGGCTATGATATGAGAGAAGGGAAATACGCAACCTACAAACCAGGAATCCCTGGCCTTCCCAAGCAGCAAAGAAAGTTTTCACGCTCCAGATGTACCTATTGGCGAACCTTCTCATCACTCTCCAGATGTACTTATTGGCGAGCCTTCTCACACTCCATAGGGGGGACAACCCTGCACTCTATATTTGGATGACCCACACCAGCATATTGTTGCCGATGGTCTTGTTTACCCAACAAACCACACACCACAATATGCAAATTCCACAAGACCAACGTAGGTGACTCGAAAAGTGTGCGAGAGGGGGGAAGAACAGAAAGTCATCCCGATTGATGATGAGGAGGTTCCCACGCTAGGCGCTGCCACCACATCGTTCATCCTTTGGCTGCATCATCTTATTCAGATGAGGACGACACCTCCAATGGTAGGAAATACATTACTGATTGACGACGAGTAGGTTCCCGATTGATTTTCATTGTTAACCCACTCATAATCTGTTTATTATGTTTTCATAGCATGAACAAGATGTGGGCAGATTTCCATACTTAGCATTGCTACGAGAGATGTACGGAACATCGTCTCTATAGGCGTGTAGATGCCTGCGGGCATTGTCGGTGTAGATAAGACATATCCGATATCAATTGACAAGAAATATTTGACAGAGTTTATGCATATGGACTGTTTAGATATACAGTTTCTTCAACTTGCAATCCTGTAAGTTTTTTTTACCCTTTAATTATGTCAGTACTATTTTTTTGTTTAATATATTCAACAATATTTATCATTTTATTTCTATCATAGTGTCTGCCACGACATATGCAAAAAGGTAGACCGATTGGGTTTATATGGATTCTTATGTCCCGTAACCACTTAGGCTATTTATGTTGGTTTAACGACTCGCAATATCTTAGCCGGTGTGTAGGGCTATTTATGTTGGTTTAACAATGGGCGACGGACAATCGTCTTGTTATCTAGCGTCAATACATAAAAGGTGTGTATTTTTTTTTTTTTCAAGTCTATATAAGATTTTAAGAATAAATTGCTTTCTTATCTAAGTTTAATATTAATATGTATATGTTGTAGTGGTCATTGGTTTACCCTTGTTTTCCAATTTACAGTGTTGTTTGTCCCGCCAAGAACGCATAGTGCATCGAGATATACCAGGCATAGAGTGTTATTTTATTTTGATTATAAGTTGGACTTGGATGAAAAATTCAATCTAAGGGGCCTTGTGCTTGGGAATGAATTACTTGTTAATGTGAATATTAGGGTGATTGAATTGTCAATGTGAATAGGAAAGTCATTACTTGTTAGGGTGATTGTCAATGTGAATAGGCAAGTCATTGGGTTGATTAAAGTAGCTCAAACCCAATGTTGAAATTTAGAGAAAAAAATTTAAATGTTAATTGAATATATGTGTATAGAGTTGTTGTGCTAACTAAGCTTTGATTGTCATACAAACCTTATGTTTCTATGTCTGAATTGTGAGGGAGATTTGAAGCTCGTTGGGTTTGCTAGCTATGGATATTATTAACTTGACTTGAACTATATTTTGAGCAATGTCTGGGCTTGTATGGCTAAAATCTATGACTTCTAATTGTATATTTCAGTTTTGCAGTAAATTGGACAAACATACAGCAAGCATATTTTTTTTTTTAAAAAAAACTAATATAAGGCGACCTGATTATCTAACTTGGGGGTCCATCTAAAAGAAACCCCAATCCTTTGTGACAACACAAGCACAATAAGCTTGGCGAAAAATCCAGTTCAACATACAAGGACCAAGCATATTGATGTGAGACATCACTTCATCAGAGACCACATGCAAAAGAAAGATGTCAAAGTGATGTTCATTCCCACGCACTTGCAACTTACTGATATTTTCACGAAGCCCTTAGCCAAAGAACAATTCAATTTCATCCGAAGAGAATTGGGAATGGTAAATCCCAATGAACTGTGAGTGTTGTTAGGTTATAGTGATAATTGTGTTTTGATGATTAATAGAAACTGACTTTAGCATTGGAGCCTCTTGATGATGTTTTGCAGGTTCTCTGTTCAGTAAATCAAAAATAGAGGCTTACAGAGTATGGTAATTCTCAAGAATAATCCTATCATTCTCGAGAATTGATGTATCGCTCTTTACTTTAATTCATTGCAATCAGTAAGCATTCTCAAGAATTCTCAATGAATTCTCGAGAAATATCGGGATTTATTGATTTTTCACGAAAGATCGCAGAGCCTACTATTCAAACTTAAGCCATCATTCTCGAGAATCTCTAAGGAATTCTCGATAATTGTCAAAGCAACCTCTTAGACAAGCTTCTCTAAAATGAGGACTCTCGAGAATCATCAAGAGATTCTCGAGAATTGAAGAAGAACAAAGTTCTCTTAGAAATCATTTTGTAGGCTATTATCGAGAATTGCCTCATAATTCTCAAAAATTGGTGAGACAAAACCCAAGTGGAAACTCCGCATTCTCGAGAATCATCACTTCATTCTCAAGAATGAAGAAACCCGATGAGAACATTTCACTTCTTTATAGCATTCTCGAGAACACATTAAAAAATTCTCGAGAATCATCAGGTCAAATTCACTCGTTTTTTCTCAATAACCTCATGAATTCTCGAGAATTGCCAAGTCATTCTTGAGAATTGGCGAATCATGATTTTCCTTGCATTCTCGCATACTCGAGAATCTCAAGATAATTCCCGAGAACTGAAATTATCGAGTTAAAATGGTGCCTCAACATTGCATTCTCCACCAGAAGGGTATGTCGTTTCACTCAGAGCATGTCATTTTGTTCCTGCATTTCTTTATACCTCTTCATTTCTCAACCCGACTCCTCATCTCTCATCATCTTCCCCCTTTACTCTTGAGAACTAGAGTTCACCCATCTCTCTTTGTTCTCCTATTCTGTCAACCACTACATCTCATTTTCCATCCTCGTGGCCTTTTTTCTCTTTCGTCCAAACCCATTTCTCCAAAAACCCTCAACTCCTTCCTCAGATTTCCATCGTTTAGTTCCTCGATTCATCATTCACTTTGCTAGTCACTTAATGGGCAAATCATTTTCAGAATCACTTGCAAAGCCTCCCACAAAGAGACCTTGCACAAAGCATCGTCCAAAAGTACAAGATTCTAAGGAGAAATGAGCACAAATATTGCCATGTTTTCCCTATATTTCATGACTGGATTGTATGGTAAATATAAGCTTAACTGCAAACAATCCAAGCAAAAAGGTATATATTCATGATATATGGAACTGAAGGATAGAAATCATTTACATCCTAAACATGTGCTAAGAAATAGTAATTTACATGGTTTTTAAGAGAGAACGTATAGCAGGGCTGATACGATGCTATAGCATTCTGACAACTCAAAATGCAATAAAAGGCATCATGAAAGCTATAGCAAAGTAGAGGACGCAATGCTATGCAGCATGTTTTCTGACCTTTTTATCTAGATGATTTCAGGAATAAAAGAAGTCGAGAAGCGACAGGTAGATTGCTGACGTAATAAAATAGAAGATGCGGAGGATTAAAACTAAAAGATTTGGAGAATCCCGCAAGATCAGCAAAATCAATCTATTAAGGGCAGAAGATTCGATGGACCTCATAAGATTTGGAAAGCCCAGCTCGCTGGAACTTGCGCCACAAGAAAAGCTTCTTATAAAAGGAAATAAGAACACAACCCTAAAGGGAGAGTCGCACTGAACCTAGAACGAGATTCCACATTCAGCCGACTCAAGAGAAGAGTGAGAGATTTCACAAGGCACGAGACTTCCAGGACAACCCAGGATCCTTCCCTGCAGTACGACGGAGAGAAGAAGACGTGGAGTAGTGACGTGACAAGGCTTCTTCCACGCCGTCGGAACTTCATCAAGCTTTCTATTTTCTTCTTTATTTTAGTATTTAGATCATGGGTCATTCTATTACTATCTATTTTGTGTTTCCCTCATCAGTCATGAACTAATTTACCTAAGGCTGAACGAGGATGATTTTTTAAGGTTAAATGAACCCATTTGCAGTTCTTAATTTAATATATTTGGTTTGCGTATCGGTGCATTAATTACTAGTCGGTTAATGGAAGCTAAGGGCTAGATTTGTGGCCTCAGCGTACTGGGAAGGAGTTGAGGTTAGACCTCTGAGAAACAGTGTTTGCTAGGCAGCCTGTGCATAGCTTGACCTATTATTGTAGGCTTCAGGAATGAGTTTACCTCTCATAACCATGACACCCTGTGTGTAAAGTAGGTCTAACTATAAAATTGTCGTAGGAATATGGAAGGAGTATAGTTAGTATCATATGTATCGGACGCGGAAGCTTCGGTAGATTATAGTGGTGGGTTAACCAGATAGCATTGTAGTTAGTAGCTATGCTGTAGGATTACGGAACCTGTGCAGTATAGATGCTATAGCAATGAGTAGAGCAACTGGGGGATTGAAACACTTAAGGATGATTCCGAGTTCAGTCTAACTTCTTACTGATATCTTCTCAAAAAAATCACTCTGTTTATTTCTGTTGTTAGCATAGCTACAAAACCTCTCAAACCAATTATATTTACTTTTTGTTGCGCAGCTATCATAGCAATCGAGCGTCACTTCTTGATATCTCAGTCTCTGTGGGACGATACTCTACTTTCACTTTATTACTTGTTCGACCGGTTCACTTGCTATCAAGGAAATCGACCAACAAGTTTTTGGCGCCGTTGCTGGGGACTGTTGATACCCTTAGTGACGACGCCCTTTTTGCTCAATAGTTGCAAATTATTTAATAAAAGCTCACTTCTTCTCTGTTCTCGATTGTAAGGTACATTCTGTAGTGCATGCGTAACTCACCCACTGCCAACCTAGAGCCTTACGATCCAGAAATCGAACGCACTTACAAGCAAAGGCGCAGGAGGCAGAAGCAAAGAAGCCAATCTTTTGACTCAGCAAGCATGGCAGATATACCTGTCAACCACGAGCAGGATCTACGAGAGCGTATAGTGATAAACAGGGACAACCAGGTCCCTCCACCTCCAAACCCAGATGTGAACAAAGCCATCATGGAATTCAGGATTCCAGATCTAAACAAGCGGAATTCAGCCATCACACCACCAACCTTCAATGCTGGACACTTTGAAATTAAAGGTGTCATGATTCAGATGCTAAATGCAGCTAGGCAATTTGGAGGACTTCCATCCGAAGATCCACACCTTCACCTCAAGACCTTCATGGAGGTGTGTGACTCTTTTGTCATCCCAGGGATCCCGCTCGATGTCGTCTGGATTAAATTATTCCCTTTCTCACTAAGGGACAAGGCTCTAACATGGCTTAACAACCTACCTGCTAATTCTATCACCACATCGAATGATCTGAGAAGTAAGTTCTTGCTCAAATTTTTTCTACATACTAAGAACGCTCAACTCAGAGGGGACATCACCAACTTCCAACAAAAATCTGGTGAATCTACCTATGAAGCCTGGGACAGATTTAAAGACCTCCTCAGAAGATGTCCACAGCACGGACTGTGCGAATGGGTCCAGTTAGAAACATTTTACAGAGGTCTCGATGGACAAACACAATCAATTGTAGACGCCTCTTCGGAGGATCCATCCTAATAAAGTCTTATGCGGAGGCCCACAACTTACTGGAGCGCATGGCCATGAACAGTCCTCAATGGCCAGCAGACAAAGCTACATCCTCTCACACTGTTGCAGGGATACATGAACTATATGCTATGACTACTCTCACAGCCCAAGTTTCATCTCTGACCAATATGGTAAAAGGACTGACCCTTCCATCAAGCAACACATCACTGCAACCATCTCAGGTAGCTTGGTGTACTGTGGCGGGGAGCACTCTTACTCTCAGTGCTCCGCCAACCCTGAATATGTGAACTTCGTCAACAACTTTAACAGGGGTAGTAACACCAACAATCCGTACTCAAATGCATACAACCCCGGATGGAGGCAGCATCCCAATTTCTCATGGAATTCTCAAGGTTCACAAGCAGCAGGACAATCCTCAGGCCCACAATACTCAAACCAAACATCAAACCCACCAGGGTTTACCCAGCAAGCACTGCAGCAGGGCAGTGAGTCAGACCTGTAGCACTCTATGTTGACCCTTCTGAAGGAATATATGGCGAAAAATGATGCGATCATTCAGAATCAACAAGTGACCCTGAGAAATCTTGAAACTCAAGTGGGACAACTAGCGATTGCCCTTAACAGCAGACCCTCAGGATCCTTGCCTAGTGACACTGAAGTACCCAAGATCCAAGGAAGAGAGGAAGTTAAGATGATAGACCTTCGAAGTGGTAAAAGCTTAGAAGCCATGAAAGCCACCAAGCAGCCTATGGTTGTCACTGATCCAAACTATGAGAAACTTAAGGAAGGGAAAAGAGGTACTGAACAACTTCTTGAAGACGAACAGAGGGAACCAATATTAATACAATCGGAACCCGATCTCAGCACCACAATATTGCCTCCACGTGCAACACTGGATGATCACGTACAATACCGAACAATGAATGCTACCGCTTCTTCATCCAAGCATAATCGTGATCCAGGGCTTTCAAAGATGCTAAGGCAACCCCCGCCTTTCCCACAAAGGCTACAGAAGCAAGGTCAAGAGAAACAATTTAAGAAATTCCTCAACATGCTACGGAAATTGCACATTAATATTCCGCTGGTGGAAGCTCTGGAACAAATGCCCAGCTATGTGAAGTTTATGAAGGAAATTCTATCTAAAAAGAGACGACTGGAAGAGTTTGAGACAGTATCATTGACCCAGGACTGCAGTGCCATGCTGACCAATCGATTACCTCCAAAATTAAAAGATCCTGGAAGCTTCACAATCCCCTGTGCAATCGGACCTCAATATTCAGGGAAAGCTCTGTGTGATCTGGGTGCTAGCATAAATCTCATGCCCATGTCTATTTTCAAACAATTGGCAGTTGGGGAGGCAAGGCCCATAACAGTTACATTACAACTGGCTGATCGCTCCATAGTCCTACCAAAAGGGAAGATCGAAGACGTTCTGTTAAAGGTGGATAAGTTCATCTTTCTTGTGGATTTCATTATCCTGGACTTTGAAGCAGATCACGATGTCCCAATTCTTCTGGTAAGACCTTTCATGGCAACTGCGCGTACGCTGATTGATGTGGAAAAAGGAGAACTTACTATACGTGTAAATGATGATCAGGTCACCTTCTCAATACTTAAGACCGCGAGATTCGAAGACCCAGCTGAGACTACCTAACTTCTGAAGATGACAGCAAAGGCACTAAGGAAGCAGGAAGCATTCCTGCACCACCACAACATTAAAATGCTATAGCAAAGTCCGGCTGAAGACTTTAAAGCAAGCGCTATTGGGAGGCAGCCCAATTTCGTGGCTCTTTAGCATCACAGCGGGAGGGAACAAGTCCAGCAAGGTATGTGATACGACACGATGCAAGGCATTACGACCCCAAAATAGCAATACGGTAAAAACCCATCGTGAGTCAGGTATGCTCCTCATCTCTAAAATAAACACTACATCCATGCGATTATTTTAGTGGGCCACTCTTTTGGGCCCACCACGCGCCAACCAAGCGTATCTCATTGTCAAGGGAGTCATAACTTTTCATATTCAAACTTCTGCCTCTGCTCTATCTATTCTCTTCATCCCCTCCTCATGTGCCTTCTCACATACCCTCTGCCCTCCCCCTCCATCTTCATCCTTACCCAACCACCATGCCTAGAGTCTTGAAGACGACGAGGCTTCACCAGCGATCCACCCAAGTAACCCCACGGCCACGCAATCGACCTACCACCCCGCAAAGCCCCGTTGTTCCCATACCTCCTCCCTCCTCCTCTTCTTAAACCCCTCTCTTCGGCTTCCACACCACCGCCTCTATTTACGACAGGGCCTACATCATCACCAATGCCCCCTTTTACTAGCGCTCGGAGACCAATGCCAACTCCACAGACAAGTTCCGCAAACGTCTTTGCTTGTTGCGCACGGAGTTGAGGACCATCAACAGCGACACACATGCGTTCTCCGCTGCTCATTGTCGATGTTCGTTGACTTCCCTCCCCCTCTCACAGTCCTATTCGGGAATGCCATAGGTCATCACGGGGGTAGCTGACTCTTTGGATGAGGACGACACCGCCAGCAGTGCCCCAGCCCCTCCTGTTCCTCCTGCCCCGTAGTTTTCTTTTCTTTTGTTAATTTTCTTCTAGTTTGTTTCTTTTTCTGACAATCTGTTCATGCCCTGGGCGTTTGCCCCAGGGCAATTTTGTAAATGCTATTGTGATTAATTTGCTTCTCTTACCCCTTATTTTCCTCCCACCCCCTGTTGCACGCCAAGTTTCTAATCATTGGACTATTATTACTGTTGCTGTAATGAGGGCATTGCTTCGTTCAAGTGTGGGGGGATTGATTAGATATGTGATATAATCTGCTACTTCTATTTTTGTGTGTGTGATCCGAATCACCCTGCATATAGTTTTTTGCACCAACTAAAATTTTTTAAAATTGCATGATAAAGCATGAAAAGAATTTTGTAGCAATGGAATGAATGTCTATATAACGAAGCACAACATGATTGCCTAAGGAAACTGAACCTTTAGGCTTGGGAAATTGACGATGCTAACAAATCTGATGCGGGGTAGAGTGGCAATGATGAGGTTTAAAGGGAAGAACCCCCAGTGGAAGGATTGAATTGAGCTTAATTGTTGTATTTTGTGTGCATGTCTGCTAGCCTTGTTTGATCCTTGATTTGTCTTAGCTCTTTGATAAACTATCTGGCGTCTAAGTTTGACGTTCGTAGGATAAAGGCATTCATATCATACCCATCAATCATATACACAACCCATTTATCATAATCTCCATATTGCTACCCCCTTGAGCCATACGAGTGTGCCATAGTAGACCTAATTAGATAGAGAAGCTAGAAAAACTGTGAAAAAATGCTAGGGCAGAGTGTTCCTATGAAATACCACAAAAAGAGCTGTTGTTTTGCGTATAAAAAATAGAAGAAAGAAAAAGAAAAAGAGAAAATAAAAATTAGAAAGAAAAAGAAAGAAAAAAGACCTAAAATAAAAACGACAAGAATTACAAGGTTCAAGGAGGAGCACTCGGTTGAAAGTCAAAAGATTTGTCTACCTGATCTGCTATAGCATTCACCATCATTTCCCATCTTAAACACCAGGCCATCCTCACATTGTAACCCAACAAGTCCTTTGGATGAACGGATACTCAGATGCTAGGAAGCAATCTTAGAACTTTGACAAGGCTATGGATCTTTTGGGCTCGTGTGACAAGAGAGAAACTAAAATACCTTGGTAAGAGATTGTAAACACAAAACTTGAGAGCCTCTTGAGGCTTCCTCTTCTAAGCAATACCACGCATTTTGAGCTGTTAGTATTGGGCAGTGGGATTGCCGAATGGGGGATGAGAACTGAAAGCAATCGTGTCAGCAAACGTATACAGACAGGAGTACTGTGGCTCTGATTTTTTTTGCTCGCTTCATCTTATTTTTCCCAGGAGTGCAAAAAGCTAAGTGTGGGGGTATTTGATGAGCACAAGTATTGCCATGTTTTCCCTATATTTCATGACTGAATTTTATGGTAAATATAAGCTTAACTGTAAACAATCCAAGCAAAAAGGTATATATTCATGATATATGGAACTGAAGGATAGAAATCATTTACATCATAAACATGTGCTAAGAAAGGAGTAATTTACATGGTTTTTAAGAGAGAATGTATAGCAGGGCTGATACGATGCTATAGCATTCTGACGGAAACTCCAAATGCAATACAAGGCATCACGAAAGCTATAGCAAAGTAGAGGACGCAATGCTATGCGACATATTTTCTGACCTTTTTATCTAGGTGATTTCAGGAATAAAAGAGAAGGGCGATAATGATAGGTAGATTGCTGACATAACGGAATAGAAGATGTAGAGGATCGAAACTAAAATATTTGAAGAATCCTAAAGGATCAGCAGAATCAATCTACTCGGATCAAGAGATAGATCTCGACAGATTAGGAAAGGCCCAACTTGCTGGAACTTGTGCCACAAGAAAGGCTGATTATAAAAGGAAACAACAAGACAACCCTAGAAGAGAGTCGCACTGAGCTAGAACGAGATTCCACATTCGGCAGACTCAAGAGAAGAGTGAGAGATTTCACAAGGCACGAGACTTCCACGACAACCCAGCACCCTTCCTTGCAGTACGACGGAGAGAAGAAGATGTGGAGTAGTGATGTGAAAGGGCTTCTTCCACGCTGTCGAAACTTCATCAACCTTTCTGTTTTCTTCTTTATTTTATTTAGTATTTAGATCATGGGTCATTCTGTTACTATCTGTTTTGTGTTTCCCTCGTCAGTCATGAACTAATTTACCAAAGGTTGAACGAGGATGATTTCTCGAGTGTTAAATGAACCCAGTTACAGGTTCTTAATTTAATAGATTTGGTTTGCGTATCAGTGCATTAATTACTAGTCGGTTAGCGGAAGCTAAGGGCTAGATTTGTGGCCTCGGCTTACTGGCAAGGAGTTGAGGTTAGACCTCTAAGAAACAGTGTTTGTTAGGCAGCCCGTACACGGCTTGACCTATTATTGTAGGCCTCAGGAATGGGTCTACCTCTCATAACCATGACACCCTGTGTGTAAAGTAGGTCTAAGTAGAAAATTACCATAGGAATATGGAAGGAGTATAGTTAGTATCATATGTATCGGACGCGGAAGCTTCGGTAGATTATAGTGGTGGGTTAACCAAATAGCATTGTAGTTAGTGGCTATGTTGTAGCATTGTGGAAACTGTGCAGTATAGATGCTATAGCAATGAGTATAGCAACTGGGGGATTGAAACACTTAAGGATGATTCCAAGTTCAGACTAACTTCTTACTGATATCTTCTCAAAAAAATCACTCTGTTTATTTCTGTTATTAGCATAGCTACAAAAACCTCTCAAACCAATTTTATTTACTTTCTGTTGCGCAACTATCATAGTAATCGAGCGTCTTGTTATCTCAGTCTCTGTGGGACGAATACTCTACTTTCACTTTATTACTTGTTTGGCTGGTTCACTTGCCATCAAGGAAATCGACCAACAACTTCCATTTGGGAAACGGAAGAGCAAGTCGACCTCGCAGTCAGTACATTTTGAATCGACTAAGACATCAGACCTATATATAGATGAGGTGCCACAATTTCACTAGCAACGATCCAGGAGCATTAAAGATCGAGTTCGGAGACCTCCTCATCGTATTCAACACTCTGGAAGTCAGAATAACCCTACCATAAGTGGAACTCTTCCTCCCTTTGCCACTAAGCTGATTGAACAGAAGAGTGCACTTCATTGCCCTCCTGGATTTTGTCGAGATCCATTGGTAATTCCTTCTGAACCAACTTTTCTAATTGATTATGAGAGTCGTCCATTTTGTCCCACTGTCTATCTAGATTTAGAAAACTTCAAAAAGCACTACAACCTAGACCTTTCTTCATGGTTCTCACAATATATGTCGTTGCTTGGTATTATAACTCCTTACTCCCCTCAGATTGTCAAAGTGTTTTATTATAACATGGTTGAGGATGTTGAAGATAATGAGATTGTGATGACCACTTCAGTTAGGGGTAAGCAAATTAGAATTAGAGCTAAAATCCTAAACTCGTATTTTGGTCTTCTTGAGCCACTTGAAGATCCCCCAACTATGTTTGAGCCTGAGTGCTTTAAACTTTTATTTCCAAATGAGACTTATGATGGAAATCTTCCAAAATATTCAAGCCTTCTCAGATGTCTAATACATATAGGGTCCTTTGGTACCTCTATAGCATAAATTTAATCAACAAGGGTCAGAGCTTCACACATTTTGTGCTTAGAGACTATCACCTACTGGCTTCAATTATTGCTAAAGAACTAAGGAATCTGGGAAAATTGGTTATTTATGAGATACCTACCTTCCTCTCTACCTCTAGATCTACCAAGAAGAATACCATTCCCTATCCAAACTTGGTTTCTCATATTCTTGGGTTCCACAATGTCTGGTATCTTCTAGAACATGATAAGTCAATTTTCCCCAAATCCTTTGGCAAATCTCACCTTCTATATATGAAAATCTCATTCACTGAGACTACTGGCAAGCAAAAAGATCAAAGGCCTCAAGCTCCTAAGCCTTCCTCTTCCAAACAACCAGAGGAAGCTCAGTCATCACAGCCTCAAATTGGTTCTGCTTCAGCTCCATCATTTGTTCAAGCCGCACCTGGTTGAAACTGCAGTTCAGAAAACCATGGCTCCATTTACTGATAAAGTCTTAAAAGCTATAGACAGCTTCAATTAGCTTAATATTGGAATGATCAAGGCTATGAAAGGTGAGATGGTGAACTTGAAAGATCACATTGACCTACAAATTGATACTGAGATGCAGACCCTACGAAATGAAATGGAGACTAGTTTCTCTGCATTATTTGAGCATCAGAGGGAGATTAAACTGGAGGTTCGAGATTTGGCGCAACAGCACCTCACTCTTCGACAGGCTGTCCAAGATCTTGATACAACTTTGGATGCCTTTGTGACTGGTTTTGTTAGGCCTTCTGCTCCTACTTCAGACCAACCTCTTGTCCATGATCCCTCATCAGCCATTGTTCCCTTTCACTCTTCTGAGCCTACCTCTTCTGCTCCACCTGCTACTGGTCCATCTTCCCCCTCTTTGATTGATGACAAAGGGGGAGAGCGGGATGTATGAGAATATCAAAGAAGAAGAATGAAGAATGATTTGTGCTTTTGTACTTACATTTTCTTGTCACTTAACTTTTGATATTTATGTTGCCTGTAGTTGTAACTTTCATAACAATTGGCAACTTTGACATGTTTACATTATCAATGATATTGCTTCTAAGTTAATGACCTTGCTTAATCACTATGTATCTGTCAGTTATCAAAACCAAAACTTTTATTCAATTCAATCTTCTTTATAAAAGAGTTGTCATCATCAAAAAGGGGGAGAATGTTAGCTCCTAGTGTTTTGATGATAACAATTACTTGAAAGATTTTAAGGTTTTGAGTTAATGATCTCAAGCTTTGTTAAATAGGTTTTCTACTAAGTGCAGGTTACCATTCTCAAGTATGAGAAGTGGATTCTCGAGAATGGGACATCAGCCTGAAACAAATACCTCTTAGTTATGATTCTCGAGAATAGAAGTTTGGTTCTCGAGAATGTGAGTGTCTACAACTCTCAAATATGCTAAGTCAATTCTTGAGTGTGGAAAAATAGTTCTCGAGAATAATCCTCTTGTTTACTCAATTATGTCAGAAAGATTGCACAAGCAATTCTCGAGAATGCATAAGCAATTCTTGAGAATGTATAAACAATTCTCGAGAATGGCCAAAGAATGGTCAAGGAATGCTCAAGTATGGTGAGTTAACTCTCGAGAATTCCAAGGTAAAGTTTCACTAATAAAATAGTCACTCATTGCCAATTCTTGAGAATAGCCACATGATTCTCGAGTATGATCATGACAATACCTTGAGATACTTCTTTGATCATAACATTCTAAAGTATGCATAGTTGTTCTCGAGTATTATCAAAGATATGTATTTTACCAGGAATTTCAATTGAGGAATTCTCAAGAATGATTCTATCAATTCTCGAGAATATGTGCTTATCATCTCTATCATTTTCTAGTTCCGCTGATTGACTTCTTGAAATCAATGGGTATTTATTTATTCACTCTTAATCATATCTGTACTCATTTATATTGCATTTAATCATCCTTTTGAATGAGTTTCAGTTGATTAACCAAAAAGTTTTTGAACGAAAGGCAATCCAATGTGGTAGACACATTAAATGCTTGTTCAGAAAAGTAGAGCTACAATCGGAATAAGATTTTCATCCCAGTCGAAGACATTCCTTCGAGGCATACCTATTTCAGCTAATACTCTGAATTACTCTCCACACAAGTACATCGATGCATTTAATGAATCAACTGTCGATTATTTACAAATGGAGTGTAGATGTGCCTAACAAAAAATACAAAGAGTCTCAACGGCTAGTTTGCAAAGCTTCACAATGGCATTAATGGAAAACGCTATAAAAGGTCACCACATTTAATTCTATCACCTACCGAAACTTTGTGCATTCAATTCTGTATTATTGCAAACAACTGTTACATTAACTTCATTTAATATCTTCAGATATTTCCTCTACTTCAGTGTTCATATTTTATCTACTCGTGAGGAGTCATTAAACACTTATTCCATTTTAGGTTAAATCTTAAGGTTGTGGAACCTTAAGTGTGGGTGTACAATTACAACTTGTAAGGGGGAGTGAGTCCAGAAAGGATCATTCTAAGTTACAGAGTGTGTAATTGTAACTGTTTGGAAGAGTTAGTGGAAATCCCAAGGTGTGCTTGGGGACTGGATGTAGGTCAAAGTATTAGACCAAACTAGTATAAATCGTTCTGTGTCTATCTCTCCTTCTCTATCTCTGTTTTACTTGCAATTGTGTTTAACTCGCAAAGGATTTTTTGGATCACCTATTCAACCCCCTCTAGTTGATATTTCGTCTTCAATTTGAACTTGATTCACATTTTGTAACACATACATACTCTTCTATCTGAATACTCGAGTATTCAGAACTCATACTCGAGTACCATACTCAAGCACACCTAAATTATACTCGAGTATTGGCTTTCCAGTTCCTGTAAAGTAACATCTATATGAAATAGTTTGGTTAGATTTTATCCTCTTAGTACTCGAGTACTTGCCCAATACTCGAGTATTTCATTAACATACTCGAGTAGTTTTGTTCTAAGCAAGTGTTTCAAAGGCATTTTCTACACAAGTTCCTTGATATTACTCAAGTATCATAGCATATACTCAAGTGTTTCATGTTGGTTCTCGAAGAGATTTTGATGATTGCCAACAATTGTAAACGAAGAATGAGGATTTGCTCTCAGATGTTGGAAAACCCCGAGTGAGAGCAAACCTCGAGGTTTCGGGAAAACCTCGAGGTTTGGCCTTATGAGGGAAGTATCGAGGTTTTGTATTCTAACTTGAGAAAACTTGGTTTCACAAAGATATGTGAAACCTCGAGGTTTATTAAGAAACCTTGAGGTTTTGATCTTCTAGAGAAAACCCGGTTTCACACAAAGTTGTGAAACCTCGAGGTTTACATTAAAACCTCGAGGTTGTGCCTTGGCACCAAACTAAGGATTTTAAAATTATATGTGAAACCTCGAGTATTATCGAAACCTCTAGGTTTCGGCTTCCAGAGAGCTAATGGTTTTCAGCGAATTGAAAACCTCGAGGTTTCCATAGAAACCTCCAAGTTTGTGTTTTGGGTCAAAACAGACAACCTTGTCATTTGGGTAAAACCTCGAGTATTTCTAAAAACCTCGAGTATTGTGGCAACCCGAGAGCAAATGAACTTGGACTCATTCTAAAACCTCGAGGTTCTTTGAGAAACCTCCGGTTTGGTTTCATCGCATCTTTCTTTGGGTTTCACACATGATGTGAAACCTCGAGGTTTCGGAAAAACCTCGAGGTTTGGAGTAAACCCAAGGAACCTTCGTGATTGCAACATTATAAACCTCCAGGTTTGAGGTTTTGATGTAAAAATGTGTTCAAGCTTAAATGAGCAAACCTCGAGGTTTGTGAGCAAACCTCCTGGACGTTGTTTGAAATTCGAAATTAACAACTTTGCTATACCTTCGTGTTTGACCTCAATGCTTTCCATGTTTATTCCTTATTGGTACTAGATATGTTTAATCATCTTTTTAGTGAGTTTCGAACGACATCAAGGAAGTTTTACGAAGGTTTAAAGCAAAAGCAAAAGTGATGTCGAACATTAAATGCTCAACCCAGAAACTTGCATCCTTTTGGTTAATCCATCTACACACGGTTTCAAAGCATTAAAGAATGATTTCTACAACAAGCAACATCCTCTCCAACGGATTAATTTGCGGAGAGTCAACTCTGACCATCTAGCCAGCTGGATCAAGTGAGTTTAAGAAAGAGAAGAAGACCTAAGTAGCTCACAACTTCTGTGGATCATCTCCAACGGTCTGATTATCAATGCAACGGTCAATTAATGCTGTCTAGCTATAAATAGAGCTGCATTCAATTCTTCTCAACAACTACAACAACTGAAAACGCACAAGCATTCAAGTTTCTTAACTACCTTTCGAGTTTTCACTTGTATTCGTCTTTTGACATTATAAGCTTCAAGTGTTTATTATCATCTGCTCTTAGAGAGAGCTTTTATCTCAAATCATTTATTGAGAAGAATCACAAGTCAAGGGGACTTGGTGATTTGGGAGTTCATTGATTACAACTTGTAAGGGGGAGTGAGTTCTAGAGAGAGAATTACTCTTTGAGTACATAGTGTGTAATCTTTGTGATAGTGAAAATCCCAGAGTCCGGGACCTGGATGTAGGTCAAGTTGTTAAGACCGAACCAAGATAAATTCTCGTGTTCAGCTATTCTTCTCTCTACTGTTCATCTCTTTTTTGTTATCTAAAAACAGCGATTCGAAAGTTTTTAAAATACCCAATTCACCCCCCTCTTGGGTATATAGCTCCACTTTCATTTGGTATCAGAGCAAGGTCTTCTCTAAAGAGCTTAACATCTCGAGAAGGATCCAATGGAAGGCATTCTACCTGATGGAGCTTCAATCAACAGACCTCCAGGTTTCAATGGAGAGCATTACTCATTCTAGAAAGCCAAATTCAAGGTGTTTGTAATGGCTACAGAATATGGTCTCTGGAGAGTCTTTGAACGAGGAGACTACGCTCCAACTGTTCTGGAAAATGGTCTCAGGATTCCAAAGGAAGAAAAAGATTATGATGAAAATGACAGAAGAAATGTCACACTCAACAGCAAGGTGGTTCTCCTTCCGCAGAGTGCTTTTAGTCAACAAGAATATTTCCGCGTTTGCAACTTAACCTCTGCTAAAGCCATGTGGGACGCTCTGGAGATTGCTCATGAAGGAACCGTTGGAGTTAAGCAAAATAGAGTCAACACTCTAATGACAGAATATGATCTCCTTCGTATGAAGTCCGGAGAATCTATTGGTGATTTCCAGTGAGATTCACTCATCCGATCAATCAACTTGCTGCATTGGGCAAAGAGTATGAGCAACCTTGTCCAAGTAAGGAAAATCCTCAACATCCTCAATAAGGAATGGGAAGCCAAAGTCACCGCCATTGAAGAAGCTCGTGGAGATTCTATGGCATCTGTGGCACCCTTTTTGGGAGCCTTTCGAATATGAAGCCAAGCTCAAGTTCAAAAAGGGACTTGATGAAGTCCATGGCAAAAATAAGGGAATTGCCCTTAAAGCCATCAAAGAAACTAAGGAATCGATGATGATGAAGATCCAGACGAAGATGAGGAGATTGGTATGATGGTCCCGAGATTCAAGAAATTCTACAAGAAGGACCAAGGTTTCAAGAAGTTTCACAAGGGTAGCTCCAGCTATGAGGCAAAGAAGCCAATCATTTGCTACGAGTGTGAGAAGCCTGGCCACATCAAATCGAAATGTCCCAATCAAGAACAAAGACAAAGAAAAGAAAGGTTCAAAAATTCAAAAAGAAGGCATACGTCTCGGTATTTGGGGATATAGTTCATCTGATGAAGATGATGAGGATGAGGAAGAAAAAGCAAACGTATGCTTAGTTGCTGAAGAAGAAGAACATCATATCAACTTCGAAGAGGTATATGATTGTAAACCACCTTATGATGAATTATTTGGTGAATATATGGTCAGTGCAATCCGAGTTTGAAAAATTAGGCGACAAATATTTCAAATTGAAAAACAAATCTTACTCTTGAATCTCAAGTTGAAAAGTTTTCTCTTCGAAAATATTGCTTGTGAAGATTGTCCCGATCGAAGAAAAAGAATTCATACCTTACCAAGGCACTTGAGAAATTCACTAGAGGAAGTGAAATGCTCAATGTCATTTTGAAACAACAAAGATTTATAAATGACAGATCGAGTTGGTTACAAACCTAATTTTGATAAAAAGAAAGGGAGAAAGAAGTCTCGGTGAAAAATCCAATATGAACTACTTTACAAAATCAGTCCATTCTTCAAACCCGTTTGCACACAATAATCGTAATTACCTCGAAAGAAAAGGGTCATACTACTTCTTCCCCGCTTTCACAAGAAGGAAAGAAAGAGTAAACCCATAGGGAATTATCAATGGGTGCCAAAGGGATCTTACAAGATTCCTAAGACACAAACTAACCCCAAAGGACCCAAGAAAAGATGGGTACCTAAGGCCCGATTTGTGTGTCTTGCAGGTTTGCCTAAGAGCATCAAAATCCAACAAATGGTACATTGACAAGGTGGATGCTCTAGGTACATGACTCGGGATCAATCCAAATTTGCCTCAATCAAGCCTAAGGATGGTGGCAAGGTGACCTTTGGTGGAAATCAATCTGGAAAGATTCTTTGGAGTTGGTGAAATTGGCAACAATGAAGGACCACTAATCAAAGATGTCTACCTAGTCGAAGGACTTTGCCACAATCTCCTCGGTGTAAGCCAAAGCACCGATAAAGGTAACTTAGTTATCTTCGATTCTCGAGGAATGCTTGATTGTAAGTAAGGATATACTTCCCTTAGAAAACATTAAATCAAAAGCCTTGTTTAGAGCCCCTAGAGATGGCAACCGTTATACACTTAGTCTCTCTAACAATGGTTCTCGTCTCGAAAAATGTTTTGTCAAGAACCTGGATGAGAGTTGGCTTTGGCACAAGCGATTAGCTCATGTCAATATGATTCAACTTGACAGATTACTTAAAAAAGGATCTGGTGATTGGTGTTCCTAAACTTCATTTTAAAAATAACATGCTTTGTGATGCTTGTCAAAAAGGGAAACAAACCAAATCATCATTCAAATCTAAGAACGAAATTTCAACTAATAGACCTCTTCAATTGCTTCATATGGATCTAGTTGGACCAAATAGAGTGAGAAGCCTTGGAGGCAATCTTTATACTTTAGTCATAGTTGATGATTTCTCAAGATTTGCATGGACTATATTTTTATCCTCTAAAGATGAAACATTTGATCGGTTTGTTGTTTTTGCCAAGAAGGTCCAAAACGAGAAAGGATTCTCTATTTCAGAATCAAACGATCATGGAGGAGAATTCGAAAACAATGCATTTGCTGGGTTTTGTGACAAAGATGGGAATAGACCACAACTTCTCAGCCCCAAGAACTCCCCAACAAAACGGTGTTGTGGAAAGAAAGAATCGAGTTCTCACTGAGATGGCAAGGGCCATGCTGAATGAGAACAACACTTCTCAAGTGTTTTGGGGTGATGCAATGAGCACCGCATGCTACATCTCAAATCGGGCATACCTCCGGAAGAAGTTGGACAAGACTCCCTATGAGCTATACAAAGGAAGAAAACCCAATCTAGCTCATCTCGCATGTGTTTGGATGTAAATGTTTCATCCATAACAATGGTAAGGATAACTTGGGAAAATTTGATCCCAAAGCGAGATGAAGGTATATTTCGGGATATTCAAATAGAAGTAAAGCTTATAGAATCTTTAATACTCGTACTCGCATTGTTGAAGAATCTATGCATGTTGTTTTCTGTGAATCCAAATCTGATAAAACTATGGATGATGATGAAGGAAGTATCTTCAAAAATCAATTCTTTTCAAAAACTACTCCTGCTTCTATTGAAAATCCTGAAAATGTTTTCGAGACTGATCCTCAAAACAATGTCGAAAATTCTGATCAGACTCAACATAGAGCTTGGAAATTTATTAGAAATCATCCTTTGGACCAAGTTATAGGTGATGTTAATCAAGGAGTAAGAACCAGAAATAGCACTTTAAATGAAGTAACTTTTACAGCATTTATATCACATATTGAACCCTCAAAAATTGATGAAGCCCTTTCAGACAATGATTGGGTAATAGCAATGCAAGAGGAGTTACATCAATTTGATAGAAATCAAGTTTGGGACTTGGTACCTAGGCCCAAGGACCATCCGGTCATTGGCACTAAATGGGTATTCAAAAACAAACGAGATGAGTCTGCTATCATTGTCCGCAACAAGGCAAGACTTGTTGCCAAAGGCTATAATCAAGAAGAAGGAATTGATTATGAAGAAACTTATGCTCCAGTGGCAAGATTGGAAGCCATAAGAGTTCTTCTTGCATTTGCCTGTGTGAAAAACTTTAAACTCTATCAAATGGATGTGAAAAGTGCCTTTCTGAATGGTTTTATTCAAGAGGAAGTTTATGTAGAACAACCTTCGGGTTTTGAAAACGTCCATCATCCAGATCATGTATATGTCTCAAGAAGGCCCTATATGGTCTTAAACAAGCTCCTAGAGCTTGGTATGAGCGATTAAGCAAATTCCTTCTTGATCAAGGTTTTATTAGAGGAAAAGCAGATACAACTCTCTTCATAAAGAATAATAAGCTTAATGAAATCTTAATTGTACAAATATATGTTGATGATATTATATTTGGTGCCTCTAATGATGCCTTGTGTGAAGAGTTTGCTAAGAATATGCAGGGAGAATTTGAGATGTCCATGATGGGAGAGCTCAACTATTTCCTTGGTCTGCAAATCAAGCAAAAGAAGGATGGAATCTTTATATCTCAGACCAAGTATCTCAATGATCTGCTAAAGAAGTCTGGGATGGATCATTGTAATGGAGCTGACACTCCTATGAGCTCAACTGCTTCATTAAATGCTGATGAAGAAGGCACAGACTTCAATATCACAAAATATAGAGGAATGATTGGATCACTACTCTATCTGACCGCAAGCCGCCCAGACATCCAATTCAGTGTTGGAATGTGTGCTATAAAAAGGTAGAGTTTAGAAATGCTCATGTTGGTTCTGCAAACTGATGAACGAATTGTGAAGTTCATTTGCTTGCTTTGAAATCTGTGATGTGCTCTAAATAGCCTCTGAGATGTGAAATGAGTTGTATCTCATCTGAATGAATATGATCAGTACTTCAGCTTCCATCCTTTTCCTTTTCTTCATATAGCTATTCTTGTGGGCCATTAAGGAAAGTCCTAGCACATAACATAATCTCCTGCTACAAATTGAAAACATTCTTTCCAAAAGAGATTTGTTTGTGCAAACCAAATATCAAAGTATCCCTTCTTATGTGATATTTTTCAAATAAGGATAATGGAAGGAAAACATAAGATATTTACAAACATGAAATTAACTCATCATCAAAACTAATAAAAGATAGTGAATGCAGATAAGTATGCTTAAAAGGGTTTTCTTCAAATAAAGAAGATGAGCTTTAAAGATATCAAATACAAGTGAATGTGAAGCTCCCCCTTAATGAATGCATGACTAAAATGAAGTTCCCTTTAATGATACCAAATAATAATGTGACACCAAATGTTATGAGGTCTTGAGTTCCTTCAACTCCAAAGGACATAACATGATATCTCAGAATTAAGAACTTCCAAGTTCACATGGGTGGACTTGAAATTGGTATGAAGAAATCACTTATGCTTTTTATGATGATAAAAGAGTTTGAAACATAAGGATCATTTTAAAAATGAGTGTTTTTAGGCTAAACTTCGTGTGATAAAATCATGTTAGCCTGAAGATTGATGAGAGAGTAGAGAAATGATTATGATATATGAACATTATTTCAAAATACAATACCTCACTCAAGTAATATCGTAATTACTTGAGTCATAATCATCTGTTATCCATAGATGCATCACTGGCTAGCCAATATCTGATGATGTGATCAATACTGAGGCTCTCCTAGATGTGAATGCGCTTCATGAGGATGAGTTTTTATAACCACCCATTGCTTTGAATGCATCTTAGAAGCAGAAATCCCAAATGAGCTTTGTAGAGGATCTCAAAATTAGTTTCTGCTCATAGCTTCTCATCAAGCTAGTATGCTCCTTATCATCTTGGTCTAAGCCTTTTGCTAGTGATGGGATGTCAGTGAAGTGATGTCACAAAATTTGCAGACATAGCCATTGAAATGGTCTATTATATTTGTCTATGTTCTTTGTATCCGACAACAGAACATTTTGGTAAGCTCCTGCAAAAATATATGTTCTTTGGTACTCAATGAATCATGAGTCCACACAAGATTAGACATAACAACTCTTATGCTCTTATAGAATTTAATCATATGATATTTGAGCAAAGAGTATAATAAGTCAATCAAAGATTAAGAACATAATTTTACCCAATCAAATAAGTTTAGGCCAATGAATCCAAAGGATAATAATTAAATCATGTCAATAATATTATTTCTTAATGATAATTTGTAAATACACTTTATGCAGAAAAGATGTCATTGATAAAATACATATAAGTTTGATCAAATAGCATAGAAAATCTTATCCATAGAGATAAGCATTTATCAACTAATAGTTTATGAATGAGATCAGATTTTCCAAGAATGAAATATGAAAAATGTTTCAAATCTCAAATGTTCTTTCAAACTGTGATAATGCATTATGAAATCAAAAATTTGATGGATGAAAGACTCATTTCTGAAACATGTTTGAAAACAATGCTCACATTAAACATGGTGGAAGTCAATAGGTTTAATGAATATATCAGTATGCTTCAGTTTTAGAGAACATGTTGAACATTGCAGTTAACATGCTGAAGAATTTTATCAAAAGCAAAAGTCATAAGATTGAGCACTATCGAAACATGCTTAGCATAATAGAAATATATGAGCACAATGACTTTGCTACTAATCAAGAGATAATCTTGCCTTTTAGAATAGAGTCTTAAAATTTAAAAATATTGAAGGCAAAAATATGAGTATACAGAAATAGTTACTCAAAATATGGATGTAGCAAATGCTGATATATTTGAGTAACACAATGAGTACTAGGATTCATGGATGATGAAGCACAAACTCATTAGTCCAGATGACTAGAGTTTCATAATATTATCCTATTAAGTTATTCCATATAATGGTTAATGCACTAACATTTAATGCATTAATGAACATTCATAATGCTTGGAATAACTTGACCAATAAGGATTTATCCAATAAGCATAAGTTTTCACAAATTGAATTCTTTTATGGAGATAATCTTGAAACTCATAGATAATCAACTTGTTAGATATAAGATCTAACTTGATTGAGAATAAAGAATGAGGAATTCAAGCATCACATTAAATACCAAAGATCAATATGTGATTGACAGGAAAACTGAATCGACAAATTTGAAGCATATCTAACATTCAAGTATACTATTAACTTCCAATTTTGAAACATCATTTGAATGCAATTGAGGTATGAATATTTTTCAAAACACTTGTATGCATTTTTATAAAACAGAGTGAATTGAAATACAAAAGAATTTAAAAATTGTGAATTTCAGAAACATGAACTTAGAAAGTTATGCACAAATTCATTTATGGTCCATTTACCAATCTGAAAAACATTTGGAAAAATATAAATGATTGATTGCTAAATGAATGCAATAATGGACAAGTACTCAGTACCCAAAAATGAATTTCATATAATCACAATATGGGGTAAGGATTAGATATCACCGTAATTCCTCTTATCCTCATAGAAGCTTGCTTGGTTGAGATGGATTGGTGTAGATAACTCCTTTTTAAGTTCACCATCAACATTAAGCATAGCTTGTTTAGCTTTCTCAAGACTTGGATCATCTCTCTATGTTGCATTTGATGTAATCAGGATTACACTGTTAGGACTAATTAATGGGGATGCAGACATCCTATAATCAAGTAAAAATGATATTGTTGTCATTATAGTTTACAAAATTGACCAAAGTGGCCAGCCATAAATGTTGTTAAATATTAAATAATTTTAATGATCACCATTAACTATTAAAAATTTAATTAATGATATAGAAATTTAGGAAACAGTCCCCCATTAAAAAATTAAAAAAATTACTCCCTCCAGTCCTAATTATAAGACAACTTGTGAGAGTTGGTTTTGGTCCTAATTATAAGACAACATTCTAATTTTTGTCAATTTCTTCCTAAAATACCCCTATTTTATTCTCTCAAGTGTGTTTGTTTTTTGGTGAATATATGAATATAGGTACGTAAACTCTTCCAACCAGTGAAACTTTTAAATATGTGTGTGTGCATGTATGCGCGTATCTATATATGTATATATGTATGTGTCCACACACAAATATATATAGACAAACACACGTGCGAGCATATACGTGCGCCTGTGCGTATGTATAACATATATGTATGTATGTATGTATGTATATGTGTGTGTGTTTCTGTATATATGTGTGTGTCTACACACAAATATATATAGACACATACACAAATATATGTGCGCGTGTGTATACATTTATGTATGTATATATGTGTGTGTGTATATGTGTATATATGTTTGTGTCAACACACAAATATATATAGACACTCATACATATATGTATATCTGTCTGTGTGTATGTACATATATAAATACACTCACGCACACACATATTCATATATATCTTTGTGTGTGATATTCTAATTTATTTTTTAAGATTTTAAAAATTATTATTATTATTATTATTATTATTATTATTATTATTGCTATTGTTATTATAAAAATAATTAATGAAGTGGGAGGCATGGCCTCCCACTGCCAAAATAATTGTGGGAGGCCAATCAATTAAAAAAAAAAAAAAGTGCATGTGTGTGTATAAATACCCCCCTATCACATAACACACACACACACACACACATCGATCGGTTGAGGAAGAGGCGAGAGTGAGAGTGAGGAAGGAGGGGAAAATAAGAGTTTGGAGCTTCTTTAGTTTTTTTTAAGGTATGTTATTTATCTTATAAGATTATTTAGGTAGCTAAACTAGCTTCTTTTCAATAAAATTTCTTCATGAAAGTTATTCTATATATTTTTCTCTTTCCAATGAAGGTATTATTATATTGGTTAATGAAAATTTTGGGGTTAAGATTTTGGGAAAGTTTTGAGTTTTGACAATATAAGACTATATATATATAGTATATAGTTAATAGTAAATTTTCATGGTTTAGATTTATTGTTTGGTTATTATAGGAATTTAAAATGAATTTTTCTATTTAAGAAGTTTAGGATTTATGTCGTATAAAATGTTTTTACCGATTAAAGGTTGTGTAAATAATTTATTTGGGTTAGCGAGAGACATTATGGGAATTTCGATGGGTTTAGTTTTGACAAATGAAATACCAAACTGTCATTTCTAGAATTTTTGGGACTAAAATGTCATTTTTGAAATTCATGGGACTAAACTTTTTTTTTTTTTTTTGAAATTCATGCCACTAAACTGTAATTTCCATTTTTTGGTTATAATAATAATATTATTACCAAAATTTGTATATTTTCAATTTTATTAAATTATAAGTTATAATTTTATGTAGAGTCTAGAAGAGTTATTAATGGTTAGAAAATTTGTTGTGGTAGATCGATTTTTGGCGTGTGTTGAGCTTTTGGATTAGGAGCGAGTGATAATAGTTAGCTTCGGTGAGAGGTAACCACTTTTCACTTGTTATGTGTATTAGTATGTTGTTTGTGAGTATTTTGTGAACTGATTATGAATATCTTAATAGAAATTGCCTTGTGGAACCTTATGATTTGAATTTTGGAAATATACATATATATATATATATATTTATTTATTTATTTATATATGTATAAGAATTGAGAATTGAGATATTATGACAGATATATGAGAATGATTTTAACGGATAATTCTGTTAAGCTATTTATTTATTGTGATAATTATGGTTAGGGTTAAACTAGGAAGAAATGAAGTAGTTATTCCACCACGTGGGTGTGAAGCCTCCATTGGTGCACAATGGTTGGCTTTTTATTGTCCCACCAGTTCAATGAGGGATTGCCCACTAGTTCAATGAGGGCTTACGACACCCCACTAGTTCAATGAGGGGATCAGAAGAGACCCATGGTCTGGGACATGTGCATTGAGGATTTTGGCCGGTCCCCATCACATGACTAGTGAGCTTTTGAGTAACCAATAACATGGATGTAACTTAGCCCATGGGTCTAGTCGGAGGAAATAAGGCGGTTCGGTTGGATTTATGGGAGGTATCTTGGGAATTGTGTTAATGAAAATTTTAATACATGATTAATTATATGAAATTTGTTATGTGGATATTGGTGAATTATATTTTTAATACTGCGTTATATAAATTGCTCCACATGGCACCTCACTAGCACATATTAGTATTCATGATGAGTTGGATTGATGGTTACCCACATTTTTCAGGTGATAGCTCCCGTGCAGATTCGTCCTTAGGCTACTTCTGCCAAATAGTGCTTCTATCTTTTGGGCTTATGTGGGATGATTGTATATTGCTACGTTAGGGCTCACTCTGCATACTCCGATTTACTTTTGTATATTTTGGTAAATGATGAGCATTAATTAGTTGTTAATGAACCCATAATTAGTTATTATGTTAAGTAAAAATGGAGGATGTTACATTGTGTGTGTGTGTGAATGCTTGTATATATATGTGTAGATATATGTGTGTGCGTGCGCATACACACACACACATATGTATACATATGTGTTATATATGTATATGTATACGTATATATATACACACACATATAGATACACACACATATATGTATGTATGTATATATAGCAAAACCATTATTTTAATAGATAGCATGTGGAAAGGAAAATTTTAGGTTGGAAAGGTATGTGGCGAGAGCTATTAATTCACTTTTACTTATGTCATTTTAAATTTATATAAGAGCATTTTAAAAAAATGATAAAATTAATTAATTTAACTTTTTTCCTTAATCTCTACAAAATTGGTTAGCTATGTCCTATAATTAGGACCGGAGGGAGTATATTCCATCATTAAAAAATATTAAAATATCCTATTAAATAATATTCCTATCATTAAAATTAAAAAATTAACATGAACCCAACCTGTACACTGCATAATGTTTTCACCATTAAATCTTAAGAAATTATTATGACCTCAATGTGTACACTGCACACCATGGAAAAAATTATCATGAATCCAACATGTACATTATTATATGTGTAGATAAGGGCAATTTTGTCCCTTGTTATTATCATATATTGTTATATTCGATGTAATCTAACTGTATGTTTTTATGCATATGTATAACCTTTTCCTCATGATGAACCAAATAAATTATATAATTATCATTATATTACATTTCATTAAATTTCATGAACCAGGGGCACTTACCTGTCATATTAAAAATGAAAAATATAGAAAGAAAAGTAAGAATGATGTTAATATCAGCGGGGTAATTGTGGAAGTTTATAGTCTCACACGTGGACTTGAAGGACCCGGAATGTTTTTCCCTACCATCCATATCTCGTTTTTTCTTTTAACTTTCATAAAACTGTTATTGATGTATTTTTTTTTTTTTTTTTTTCCAATTTTGTCTGTACTAATTTAGTATTTCATTGGGTGGACATAAAATTATTTTTTAACATAAATTATACATACATACATACATACATACATAACAGTTTATATGTTTTCTTAATTAATATCAATTTTAATTATAAAATATAAATATATAAAGGAAAATCATTTTGTAGGCAATTACACTTTCCCATGATTTTTAAGTTGGTTGTGCTTTTCTTTCTTAATTTAAACATTTAATTTTTACAGTTAATACCTATAACTTTGCTATATTAGCACCGTTAACCCCTACATATAGGAGTTAATTGCGCTAACAAAGCAAATATAAGGATTTAATTAAGAGAAAAAATGTATGGTGGGTACCAAATTTAAAATTGAGAAAAAAATATTGATACTTACAAAATGGTTTTTCCTATAAAAATTAAAACCACACTATTCTCAAATTATGCGCCTCTCATTCGTGATATAAAAATAAATATAATAAGTATTTCATTCCATGAATTTCCATTCTGGCTTATTCGTGCAAAAATATTCCAACGGTCTGCAGTCATAATCATCACTTAGCTGGATAGATCGTTTTGTTTTGCAAGAAATTCCAAGCTCTCCAAGTTTGAATGTCCAATTCCCACGCCTAAGCCATGCACTTCAACTTCAACGTAATTGTGACCCCAAAGTTGGCCTTCACACACACTAACAAAAACAAGATGTAAGACCAATAAATGGCCGTAGTCTTATGATAAGAGAGCAACAGTCTCTAAACTTTGTCTGATTTTAATTCTATGTCACCAGTGTTTCAGAAGGTCCATTTTTGAAGTCAATCTAGATAATATCTTATTTGTTATTAAGGCCAATACTAAGTCCACTGTCCACATCGATCTACTTCATAAGTATCCGCATCTATATGTCCATCCCACGGCATGAGCGAGCCTCACAGGCTTCTAGAGCCTAAAACGACACTCCAGCTTTGCTGTGCTTACTTTTCACAAGCCATTAGCTAGTCAGAACCTAAGTCATGATTTTTTAAATAAAAAAATAACAAAACAGTATGTACTATCTTAATGAAACCATATGAGAAAATCATGAAAAAATGTTGCTACTCATAAAGGTATGCCATCATCTGGCCATCTCAAACAAGATCATTATGAGTTCATTTTGCATATTGTCAAAATAAGTTTAGAAGACGATGTTAAGGTTAGGAGACTAGAAAAAACATCTTAAAGGATTAAATTGAATCTTAACATAAAGTATTTATAGAGTTTATTATTTGCCCATGGGATGTGTTTTTGCTATCAAGAAGCTCCATTCAACAACAAACCTTATCCCACTAGATGAGTCAGCTACATGGATTGCACGATGTCATTATGCTCGTTCAAAAACTAGATCATTGAATATATTATTAATCAAAAGATATCATTCTATAACCTCATTGAGCACTGGAAAAAAGGCTTTTTAGATTACTTCACTACTAAAATTTTAGATCAGTTCTGCATGCAATAATAGGTCTAAAGAGTATTAAAATATTTTCTTTAAAAACAATATTTATAGTCTAAAAAAGTATTAAAGTATTGAAAAAATTGGTGCCAAAATATTTTTAGAAGTTATAAAAATGCTACTAATATTGGATGAAATTTCAAAAGTTGTGCCAAATATTTAATCTGAATTTAAATTAGTAGCGGTTTTAAAACTACAAAAAAATATTGCAAAAAAAAAAAAAAAGGAAGCAAGACCATAATTTGAGTCCACGGTTACAACATTATGTTGAATGTTTTATTATTTAAATAAGAATTTAAATGATAGTATGTAATATTTGAGAAGAATGATTAAATTAAGTTAGATACGTATAAATATTATGTAAATTTAATGTTGAGAATGTGTAGGTAATAAGGTCTTATTATGTCGTCCACTAGATGTTATTTGATTATGTAAGGAATATTGAAAATGTTGGGGAAAAGTCCTTAAATATCTAGAGAAGAAGAGAAAATAATTAGTATATTTGAAGAAGGAAAAAAATCAAATGTTGAAATCAAATGTTTTAAAATAATTATCATGTTTGATCAGCTTGCTTAGCTCTTCAGGAAAACTTCACATATTATAGAAAGTGAGAGAGAAGAGGGGTGGAAAGAAATGGAAGAGAGTTTGAGATGAGGTGTGGTTGGGGTATTTATAGGAATCTATGTAACTCTTATAGCGATTAATATGACGGATTTTGTAGTCGTTTATATTTGTAGTGGCTTAGGTGAAAGTGTTTGTAGCGGTTTCACATTTGTGGCAATTTTTTTTTTTTGTTTATTATGTAGCAGTTTTCAATTGGTTGGTATTTTAAAAAATATATAAATGAAGGTTTACAAGAACAAAAGTATGATTTGTTTAATTATTATTCATCGCCATCCCTTCAAAAAACATATGGAAAAAATGTTAGAGGTGAGTTTAATATTTTGTATAAAAATTAAATTTAAATTAAGTGATAATAAATAGTAATTTATAAAAATGCACCAAATAACTCTTGAAGACAAGATTGAAAGTGAAGAAGGTCACACAAAGAAATGCAATGAACTGAGATTTTTCCAGGTCTCAAGAAAAGTATATTAGGTGCAAGTCAATTTAAATGTGTAAGCGGAGGTCTAAATTATAATTTTCTAGACCGAACATATTAAAACCAGTCGACAAGCACAATTAATTTAGAACGGTTGAAAATACAACTGGTTTAGAAATTACTTTTTACATTGGATGCAAGACAACTGATCAAATTGTTTTCCGATCGAGACCAGACATAAATACAACTAGTCTATAAAATATTATTTAGACTTAACTAATGTGTGATGGTCTGAAGTTGTAACAAAATTTATCAAGTGCTAGTGGCCATAATTTTTAAATTATTTCGGCCTATAGAGGTCTAGATGTGACAGTTTTATAGGATTTTTTCTAGTAACGTATGCAGAATGATGATTTAGTATTTGATGCCAAAATTCTTTGCATCCAACAGTAATGTCTTACATTCTATTTTGGAAAGTCCATACTTGTTTCACTTTTTTTTTTTTTTTAAAAAAAACCCAACTTATTAGTGAGGGAATCAACAATGAAATCACCATTGGTAAACTAGCTTTTAATTTCACTGTTCAAGCACATGCAAATATAGATGGGTTTCCTTAGAATAAGATAGAAGATCCACTAGTAGCTGCTACCCATACCTATGTCCTTGTTAGAATAGGCGTAGCGAATATTGAATCTTCATATTACTTATAAAAGTTTATGAGGAAATATATATATATATGTCAAAAATTAAATAGAACCAGAGACCGTATAATTATTAACGTGGGAAACCCCTTAATTCAACGATAAAAACTACGGGACGTCCATGTAAATGGATCAAATCACCAAGAGGGGGGTGAATTGGGGATTTTAAAAATTCTTTTTCAAACACCCAAAACCAACAACGAAACAGGGGTAAAACGGAGGAGGAGTAGAGAAGAATGACACAAAGAAGATTTATACTTGTTCGGTCTCAACTCTTGACCTACGTCCGGTCCCAAGACACTCGGGGTTTTCACTAACTCTCAAAATCGATTTACACATTCTGCACTCGAAAGTTATCCTATGATACACTCCCCCTTACAAGTTGCAAACTGATAAACCCAATCTCTAAGTCCCACAACTTGAGATTCTTACAATAAATGATATTCAATGGTATACTCTCTAAAAGAGCAGATAGAATAAACACTGAAGTGGAATGTATCAAAAGATACTTTACAAGTAGGTGCAAACACTAAATGCAGATGAACATTTGATTGCTTTTTGTTTTCTGCAAGTTGGTTGTTGTAGAGACTTGAATGCTTCAGCTTATATATGAAGGAAGCATTAAATGACTGTTGGAATGATTAATGTAACCATTGGAGACATTAATCTAGCTGTTAGGTTGTAACTTGGTCTAGTCTCTTACAAGCTTTGAGTTAATCCAGGTGGTCAAATGTTTTGGTTGACTTCCTTACGATAAATCCATTGGAGGATGATGTTTCCATAGAGGGAAGAACAACATTTAATCCTTTGCAAAGTTCAGGGAACGATTTGCCAAAAGGGTGCAAGATTTTCTCGGACTTGCAATAAATGTGCCAAGGTCACCTTTTGCTTTATGCTAAATCCTCATTCTAATACACTTTAAATCATATGAAACTCACTAACAAACTAATTAAACATAGTTAGGAATAGTAGTGAGTGATGATAAGAAGTATCTGGATAGTATATTAAGATTTTAGAAATTCGAGAAAGCTAATTTTCAAATAGAGAGACACAAACTCGAGTTTGTTTAAGCAAACTGGAGTTTGCAATGTTTGCTTAGGAACCAAACTCGAGTTTAGTTCTTTCTCAAAGAGATCATCACGATTGAGTCAATAAACCCAAACTGATTGAAGAACGTTTTGAAACATGAGCAAAGTCGAGTCAATAAGTGATAAACTCGACTTTCGGACTTTTAAAGTAAAAAAGAGGTTAAGTCCACAAAGCTCAAAACTGGAGTTTCCAAAAGTAAACTCGAATTTTCTTAAGTTCAAAAATAGTGAAAAGCTCCTGGCTTGACACAAACTGGAGTTTAAGAAAACAAACTCGAGTTTTCTTAAAATGTAAAAACAATGAAAATTCTCGGCCAAGTGCAAACTTGAGTTTGCTATTACAAACTCGAACATGGAAAGCCTTAACGCTCTCAACTAAACACAAACTTGAGTTTGATTAAGTTCATAAAACATTGAAAGCTCTTTGTTTAACAGAAACTCAAGTTTCAAATATTAAGCTTGAGTTTGCTTTAATTTGAAAAACTTAGAGTGCTCTATATATGATATAAACACGAGTTTGCCAATATAAACTTGAGTTTGCTTAAATTTAGAAAACTTGAGCTACTATCTCGTCAAGTTCAAACTTGAGTTTGTAACTAGAAACTCGAGTTTGCCTTTGACAAGTAAGTTTTTCAACTTAACAAAGACAAACTTCAATTTGTCAGTTATCATCAAAACACATAGAGAACTAAATTCCAAATAATAAAAATATGATCCATACAAGAGAGCCTCAACCAGATACATAAACAAACACATGCAATTATCCAACTAAACAATCAAAGCTACAAACTTACAATAGAGAATAAAGATACTGAAATTTTAGAAAAATATCCCCGACCACGAACACAATTTCTCACACCAAGTCTTCGAACGACGATCCCACCATTCAAAAAGATGAACTACACATTTTGAACCTTTTGACCAAATTGTAGCTCAATTCAACTATCAACAAGTGCACAAACACTGATTTATCGAGATTGCCCAGTGAAGCTGTGTTTTTTGTTTTCTCTCCTCTTTTCTCTCACATGGCTACATAACTAGACCTCTTCAGCCAAATCTGAGGTATCACTGGCAAAAAACTTAATATGCCCCGTTCCATCTAAATAAGTGAGGCACACATTGGTTTCAAATTTGGTAATTCGGAGAATATTATTTCTCACAAAAAACAATCATTAAACTTTCTTTTTTTTCACTCTCTCCTTTCTTTTTTTTTTTTTTTTTTTTTTTTTTTTTGCCTTTCTTCTTATCAAAATCAAGTTTATAATCAATTCCCGATCTATCATTTGTAAATCTTTGCTTTGTTTTAAAATGACATTGAGTATTTCACTACCTTGAGTGAACTTCTCAAGTGTTTTCGTAAGATATGCATTTCTTTTCTCCAACACACAACAATTGCTACAAGCCTTTTCTAAAATCTTTTCACAATCTTTTTCAGAAATGTTTTCGCAAGTAGGAGTAGGAGTAGAAGAAGAAGAATTTTGAGCTTGTTGCTCTAAAGATTTTAGGGATAAGGGTCTTAAATGTCATGGAAGTTTTCGCTCAGGAGCATTGGTAAGACGGAAGTTTTTTTGGACCAAAAATGCCACGGAAGTTCACAAAACGTAGCAATTTTGCCCCTCCGTTAATTTTGACCGTTAAGTTTAACTGAGTGCACACGTGGCATGCCACCTCATCAATCAAAAGTATCATTTTTGCCTCAGAAGTTTTCACTGAGGAGCGATTTTGCCCCAGAAGTTTTCACTAAGGAGCAATTTTTCCCTGGAAGTTTACAAAACGTAGCAATTTTGCCCTTCTGTCCCCCAATATTAAATTTGACTATTAAATTAGTCAAAGACCACACATGTCATGCCTTGAAAAGGTCAAACTTGGAGTCAGAGAAGGAGATCCTTGAGATGTTGAGCTCAAGGCGGCCAAAATTTGTGAAGCCAAATTGGTCAAAGGGACTGAAAGGTCTGTCACAAAACCCAGAGGAAGCATCACTTATGATCTAAGAAAATGATCAGTCTATACAAATGTAAATATTATCACTATTGATTTGCTTTACTTAACCAATTTTTGGAACAAATCATTTCTCATTTTGCGTTTCATTTTCCGGGGCAAAACTGCTGCTTAGTGAAAACTTCCAGGGCAAAATTGCTCCTCAGTGAAAACTTCCAGGGTAAAAATGATACTTTTGATTGATGAGGTGGCATGCCACGTGTGCACTCAGTTAAACTTAACAGTCAAAATTAACAGAAGGGGCAAAATTGCTACGTTTTGTGAACTTCCGTGGCATTTTTGGTCCCAAAAAAAAACTTTCGTCTTACCAGTGCTCCTAAGTGAAAACTTCCATGGCATTTAAGACCCTTATCCCAAATATTTTTAAATATAAATTGTTAACTCCAGTCAAATATTTATCTACCTCGAGTTACTTATTTGATCTTAAAGTTTGAACTCAATGTTTTTGACTCTTGAATATCAAGTTAATGCCTCAAGTCAACAACTCAAGGCAATTAAATTTTTACCTCAAGTTAAAATATTCAAACTTGCATCTTTCAAAAGGCATCATTTTTGACTTGTGCATATCAAGTTAGTGCTTCAAGTCATTGACTCTTGGCAAATACTTATTACCTCAAGTTAAAATATTCAAACTTGCACCTTTCAATTGGTCTATTTCTTTAAAAAGTATCGGTTTTAACTTTTAGAATATCAAGTTGATGACTCTAGTCATTGACTCAAGGCTAATACTTATTGACTCAAGTTAAGCTTTCAATTGGTCTATTTTCTTTAGAAAGTATCATTTTTGACTTTTATGTATCAAGTTGATGACTCTAGTCATTAACTCAAGGCAATAACTTTCTAACCTTGACCTCTAGTCAAGAATCAAACTTGTCTATTTTTGAAAAGAATTACTTTTAACTTTCGCATATCAAGTTAATGCCTCAAGTCATTTACTCAAGGCAATTAATTTTATACCTCAAGTTAAGAGTCCAACTTGCATCTTTTCAAAGCCATCGATTTTGACTCTTGAATATCAAGTTAATGACTCTAGTCATTAACTCAAGGCATGACTTTCAGACTTCAAGTTAAAATATTAAACTTGTGCATTTCGAAAACAATTGCTCTTGACTTTTGCTTATCAAGTCATTGCCTCTAGTCACCAACCCAGCGCAATTATTTTTACCTCTAGTCAAGTTGCAATTTCCTTTATCTTGCGTTTTTAACTTGTGGAAAATGAATTTGCCTCTAGTCAAAGTTTCAAGTTAACATCTTCTAGACTTTAATTCTCTTATAAAATTAACTTGCCTCGAGTCATTTATTTTCTTGCCTCAAGTCATTACCTCCAGGCATCAACTTTTTAACTAAGAGTTTATCTTCTCTATTTTGAAAATCATCGTCTTCGAGAAAATCTAAATCAACTAATTATGATTTTATTTCTTTAAATCATTACTCATTAATATTCTTAAATGCTTTTAATCAATTTGCTAATGAGTTTCAGATGATTATATCAAAGATTAACAATAAATTGTCATAAAGAAATTTGTGTCGAGACCATTAAATGCGTTTCCATATCGAGACGCAATCACAAAGAACCATTCCTCGATCATCGAAAGACATTCCTACTATTCCTATATCGCAATAAATGCTATTTCACAATAGGCAAAACAAAAGGAATGAAGAATGTGGTGACGATACAAAACCACCTGGATCATTAAATGGCGAAAGTATCTACAAAGCTTCACCTGTCTAATAGCTATATTCAAGAGTTACAACGGATTTATTCAAGCTTCACCAACGGTCATAAATTGGAAAAACTATAAATACTCGAAGCATTGAATTCGCCAACAACCGAAATGCGATGCATTCAATTCTGTATTATTACAATCAATTGTTTCATTTAATATCTTTGGATATTTAGTACTCTTCGAGTGTTTACCATTTAACTACTCAGTAAGGAGTTAAACACTATTTAATTATTTGTTTATCAGTTAAATCTTAAGGTTGTGGAACTTTAAGTCTGGGTGTACAATTACAACTTGTAAGGGGGAGTGATTCCTAGTGAAAGGATCATCTCAAGTACAGAGTGTGTAATTGTGTCTATGTTTATTTGATTACAACTTGTAAAGAGGAGTAAGTCCTAGTGAGAGGATTACTCGAGAGTTACAGAGTGTGTAATCAAGTTTCTAGACAGTGAAATCCCAGAGTGCTTCTTGGGACTGGACTAGGTCAAGAGTTGGACCGAACCAGTATAATCTCTTGTGTTCATTGCTCTTCTCTCCATCTCTGCTTTTGTTCTTGAGCTTTAGCGAAAGATTTTTTATAATCACCTATTCACCCCCCCTCTAGGTGATATTCCATCTTCACCTGTATACATTGAAACTCCAATATGTAATGTAAATCACACTATGGGAACCATGCTTAGCCATGAAGTAACTAAACGGTATCATTTAGCTGGTCTTCCAACTAACACTATCCATATCAAATTCAATGGAAATACAGGCCAGAGCTTTGGTGCTTTGCTGTGTCCTAAGATTATATTGGAGCTTGAAGGTGATGGCAAAGACTATGTTGGTAAAAGATTATCTAGTGGCAAGATTATAGTATGTCCTCCCAAGGAAAGCAATTTTGACCCTAAGGAAAACATTGTAATTGGTAATGTGGTGCTGTATGGGGCCACAAGTGGGGAGGCATATTTCAATGAGATGGCAACAGAAAGATTCTGTGTACGAAATTTGGGGGCTAAGGCCGTTATGGAAGGTATTGGTGATCATGGATGCAAATACATGATTGGTGGGATTGTTGTTGTGCTTGGGAAAACTGGTAGAAACTTTGCTGCAGGTATGAGTGGGGGCATTGCGTATGTTCTTAATATTGATGGAAAATTTCAATCTAGGTACAATCATGAGCTTGTAGACCTGGATAAGGTTGAAGAGGGGGAGGATATTATTACTCTCAGAATGTTGATACAACAACATCAACGTCACATAAATAGTCTGCTTTCCAAAGAAGTACTCACCAACTTTGAGAGTCTTCTTCCTAACTTCATCAAGGTGTTCCCCAAGGAGTATAAAAGTGTTCCTGCTAGTATGAAGGCTGATGCAGCCTCCAAAGCAGAGTGGATCATGCTTCCAAAGATGTTGAGGAGCTAGATGAAGCGAATGGAAGATAAAGATGCGTTTCAAGATCTAAATAAACTGGCTTTTTAGCTTTGAATGAGAAACCAAGTCAAGGAAATTTTATTTTGTGCCCAAGAATGATGTAAACTTTGTGGGTGGAGGAACTAGTTGTATTAATAAATGTGAACTTTGTGCCTTGGATGATGTCTCTTGTGAAAATGGAGCTAAATCACCAAGAGGGGGTGAATTGGGGATTTTAAAACTTTTAAACTTGGCTCTGTTTTGGGCAGCAAAAAATAGAGGTGAACAGAGTAGAAAAGTATAGAGCAAGACACAAGAGTTTATACTGGCTCGGTCCAACCTCTTGACCTACGTCCAGTCCCTAGACTCTCTGGGATTTCCACTATCTCAAATGATTACACACTCTGTACTCAAGAGTCATTCTCTCACTAGAACTTACTCCCCCTTACAAGTTGCAATCAATGAACTCAATCACCAAGTCCCCAGACTTGTGATTCTTTACAATAAATGATTTACAGATAAAAACTCTCTCTAAGATTGGATAAGGATAACCACTGAAGCTTTGTGTATCAAAAGATACAATACAGGTGAAAACTGAAGAAAATAAATGTAGGCTTGAATGCAATTCTTTTTCAGCAAATGTGTTGGTTGAGAAGAATTGAATGCAGCTCTATTTATAATAAGAGAGCATTAAATGACCGTTGTAATATTCAATATAACCGTTACCTTCATTAGACAAGGATTAGCTTAAGCTTTGGTCTTTTTCTCTCTCTAATCTCCACTTAATCCAGCTGTCCAAGTGTTCAGAGTTGACTTCCTCTAAATTAATCCGTTGGAGAAGCAGTTGCTTGTTGTAGAAATCATTCATTAATGCTTTGCAACCGTGTGCAGATGGATTACCCAAAAGTATGCAACTTTCTAGACATAGCATTTAATGAGCTGAACTGCTTTTTGCTTTTTCCTTTAACCCTTCAAAAAACTCTCTAAACCATCTGAAATTCACTAATAAAGTCATTAAACATAGTTAGGAATATCGAGAAATAACATTGCGAGTATTAAGATCAAACAAGAATATTTTCCAAATTCGTCGATTTGAATTTAAAATAGCGATGTAAACTCGAGTTTGGTTCTAGTAGGCTCGAGTTTGAAGCTTCAGTATGTAAAAGCGTTTCAAGTTCAAAACTTTTAAACTGGAGGTTTGTATTCAAAACCTGAGGTTTTCAATACACTGAAGAACTATAATGCTCTCGGGTTGATTTAAACTCGAGTTTCCAAACAGTGAACTCGAGTTTCCTCCATCCAGAGAGGAAGTCACGATTTTGATCTTTTGAACATCTCTGAGTTGAGGTACAAACTCGAGTCTATTAGTAGACAGGCTCGAGTTTGACACTGTTCAAGTCAAAACTTAGTTATAGCTTTCAGAATGTAAACCTGAGGTTTCAAGTGCAAACTCTAGAGTTTTCTTAAGTTAAAAATGCTTTGCTCTCTGTAAGACTTAAACTCGAGTTCACAAAGTTAACCTCGAGTTTGTTTTACTCAGAAAACTTTGAATGCTCTCGGCCTGAAGTAAACTGGAGGTTTATGAAATTAGTCTCGAGTTTGCTTTGGTTGAAAAATCTTGGAGGCTCCCGGCCAAGTGTAAACTCTTGTGATTTTTCAAAACTAAGAAAGCCTTTACACTTAAGAGAGTAATGTCTGGTTTGTGAATTTGAAAATTTTCCCGCCAGAGGTGAACTTGAGTTTGTCTCTGCAAACTCGAGTTTACAAAATTTGTAAACTCTTTGAATATTTTCTTTGGAGGTGCAAACCTGAGGTTTAAAACTAATAGGCTCGAGTTTAAAAGTGTTTTAAAATCAGAATGCTCTCGCCCTCTCAAAAACCGGAGGTTTCCAAGTGCAAACTCGAGTCTACACAAAATATGAGAAGGCTTAGAAAGACTCTCAAAAGCAAACCTCTGGTTTAGTTTCAAGTTCAAATTGCCAACTTGAAAGTTTAGCTCCTAGTTAGTGGCAAACTCGAGTTTGACAATCCAGGCTTGAGTTTGGCGCTGACAGAGTGTCTTGGATTGTAATCCAAGAGTTTTAACAAACTACTAACTTGTCCAAATACATCCATACAATATTTACAAATGTTAGTAATCATCAAAACACATAGAGAACTAACACTCCCATCTCCATTGATGAGCTGGTTCTTCATACAATTAATGGTCTTAACTCAGAATATAACCCCATTGAAGTGAAATTGATTGATTAGGTCAATTTAACCTGGGTTGATGCCCAGTCTGCCTTGCTTGCCTTTGAAAGTCGTATTAAGCAGGTCAATCACTTCTCCTCTTTATCTCTTTAGCGAGTGCTAATTTCTCATCTAAGCCACATGATGCTGATCGATCCTCTTCTCGTGGTCAGTCACGGGATGGTCGAGGGGGTCGCTCTTCATGCTCCACAGGACGTTCAGGTTCTGGCTCAGGGCCCCCTTACTGTGACCTTTGTGAGTGTTCTAGACACCGGGTGTCTAATTGTTTCAAATGTTTTGATAAAGATTTTTGCCCTCCTACTCACTCTGTTCCACAGACCTATTTTGTTGATCCTTACACAGTCAATGACCCAAATTGGTATTTAGATAATGGCTCTACTCATCACGTCATTACTGCTTCATCTCAGCTTGAGTCAGTTTGCCCTGTTGGTAAGGCCTCTTCTCATTTAACCTCTTGTATTGGGTCCACTACTTGTATACATGGTATTGGGTCCTCTTCCATTCAGTGTTTTGGTTCTGCTCTGCAACTCAATGATGTTCTTTTTGTTCCTAATATTGTTAAAAATCTCCTGAGTGTTAATAAACTTGTTTCAGATAATCCTGTGGTTGTTTTGTTTACTGATAAAGGTTGTGTTGTGAAAGACAAACTGACAGGCCATCTTCTGATGAAAGGAAATCCAAAGGAGGGGCTATATCCCATGAGTAAAGTGGAACCTCATGCTCAAGCACATATGGCAGTAGCTTTAATGGTTAGTGAGGATTTCTTGACTTGGCACTACAAACTTGGACATCTACACAATAAAGTTTTACAACAAGTTCTTAATGATTGTAATGTCAAAGTTCATATTAATGACACTTTTGTGTGTGAAGCTTGCCAATATGGTAAATCAAGAAAATTACCTTTTCCCAAGTCTTTGTCTCATGCTACATTGCCATTTGAGCTTTTTCATACTGATTTATGGGGTCCCTCTCCTATAGCATCCATTCATGGTTATCATTATTATGTTCATTTCGTTGATGATTTTAGTCAATTTACGTGGATATATCCTCTCAAAACCAAAGGAGAGACAATCATAGCTTTTAAACTTTTTCACAACATATTTGAAACTCAATTTCATACTAAGATTAAGTCTATACAATGTGACAATGGTACTGAATATAAACCTCTTATATCTATTGCTGAAAATTTTGGTATTCTTACGAGGTTTACATGCCCCTACATTTCTCAAAATGGTAGAGCAAAGAGGAAACATCGTCATATAGTGGAAATGGGTTTAACACTTTTGGCTCAAGCTAAGGCACTATTGTATATTGGACTGAGGCTTTTCAAATGGAAGTTTATTTAATTAATCGTCTTCCCACTCCAACATTACAAGTCAAGTCTCCTCTGAATTGTTTATACAATGAAGCGCTTGACTATCAGTCTCTGCGACCATTTGGATGCACTTGCTATCCCTGTTTAAGGCCTTACAATGCTCATAAATTGGAGTATCATAGTCAAAAGTGTGTTTATCTTGGTCTATCTTCAAACCAAAAAGGCTTTAAATGTTTAAGCCCATTTGGATGTATTTACATTTCTCGACATGTGATTTTTGACCCATTAAATTTTCCATTTCATACCGGTTTTATGGAAAGCCCTGGCCTTTTTGATGCAATTGCTACTTTCTTGTTGGAAATTATGCCCTATAGGCCAATATTATACTTTAAATGTTAATGTTATTTAAAGTATTCTCCATTTAGTTATCATATCATTTGCATGTTTATTATGAAAACTGTATCCTTAGATATATCATAAAGATTATCCTAAATGTCCTGGTCGGTCATCTATGCGGGAGCGAAGATGAAGTAAGAGCAGTATGACTTGGATGAGGTATGGAGATATGAATCAAAGTCATAGGCACTTGTAAGAGTACAAGGTGCTAGACCGACCCACTATGAGAAAGCTGCATTGATTAAGTCATAAGCTTATCTCATGTATAACCACATCACAATGCCCTTTGACTTGAGATCATCATGGATTCCTACATGAGAGTCGCTGATCTTTGACCTAGTCAAAAGTCACCTTTGACCAAGTGATGATAAAGGCTTTGATCAGGATTAGTGGTTTTCATACAAAGGAATGTGATGGAATTTGTCCCTCACATTTGTAGAGAGATATTACTAGGGCCCTCTATGAGTGAGTCTAAAAATGTAGGGCCATACTATGATGGAAAGGAGTTCCCATTTTCATTGTTGGACTACTCACGAATCGAGAAAGTAATGGTCAACAACAGGAGGATGACACTATCCATGCTTCATCCTTGACCAAATATTGTGTGACAAAAGGGACATGGTATGGTTATATGATAGGTAGTATCGTATCATTGATCCTCATATGAGTTGGGTAGTCACAATGTCTTGCTAGAGGCCTATTGTGACTTGTGGGCTGGTACAATATTAGACCGCTACCAATCTCATGTGGGCCTACAGGGTCACACACCAGAATAGCCTTACACGACTAATAATGTCCAAATTAATTGAATCTAACGTAGAAATGGTGCTGATCTGTCCTTACAGATTGTCTCTAGGACACCTAAATACTAACAACAACACCCTAAGGAGATTAGCCAATGCTATCTATGGTAAAGATGACACTGGATGGCCAGTGATCACCGTGCAACACAAATATGGCGTATCGCCAAAGGGATGGGGTGTGTGCACAGTGAGACTGAATGTAAAATAACCAATTCAGAATGGAGAGTGTGCACCTGGACAATATCCTTTTGTTTATAGAGGTCACCTAGGGTTTCAGCCCACTGGTTGTGCTATCAGTTCCCTGCCTTCACATCTCCACGATCAGTCTGTGTTTTCTCCATTACCTGCATTACCTCAGACTTCGGGTGTGATCATGGGGTGATTGGCATTTTTCCTGATTGAGGAGGATCCTGTAATAAAGTACCCTTAATGGGCCTAGACTATGCCAGGCCCATTACTCAGGTCCATAACATTTCCTAACAAAATAAAAGATGCAGAGAGGTGAGACGTCTGTTGCACTTTAGATATAAGCATATGTTGAGGTTGCTTCTCTGCCAAAATGACCATTGATAGGATCTAACTCAATATCCGACTAATCCATATGAAATTGTCTTATTATATTCTAACAATATGAAGATCTCTGAAATGAATGAAGTACTTAATATGCAGAAGTTATTCAGGAGAACGATGATGCCGATCCATCTGTGTCTTTACTTTGATTACTACAATGAAAACCTCCATAAAAAAAGGCAAATGCAATATAGTGGATCAATATCATAATCAATCATGAGAGTCAAAGTCTTTTGGTTTCTTAAAAACTATCCAAACATTCTAATACATACCAAAAACAATTATGAACCCAAAACCAAACACATTTGCATATGCCAATCAATTTTAAACTTAAAATGATGAGTGTACCATGCAGTGGCAGATCTTGGAGAAAATGTTTGGGGGGGCCAAATGTATACTTATTAACTAATTAAAGAATTTTATGATTATATAACATTTTTAAAATATTATATTAAATTTTACATTATATTAATTTTAAAATATATATATTTGAGGTTTGTCATGATTTCTTGGACTTTTGATATTAGGAGTAAAATGATGATAATTTGTTAATTATTCATACAAATTATTTCTTAAACTTTTGATACTATTTGTTCTTAATTTTGCATTGTAAATGTTTAAGAAGAAAATTTGAGATTTTGGAGGGTTAGAATGAATGTTTTGAGGACTGGGAAAAGTTATAGAAAAGTCCCCGGAATTTCTGAAAATTGTAATCAATGAAGAAAAGGGACTAAGGAAAATTTCAGAAAAATACCTATAGTTTTCAAAAAATTATAACATCTCTATAAAATTTTCAAAGATTTGTACTTTAGTCCCTTTTTAAAGAAAACATTTAGAGAAAAAACTAAACATTTTTTTTTGGGGGAGGGGGGGGGGGGGGCCATGGCCCCCTGGCCCTAATGAAGATCCGCCATTGGTACCATGAGTTATTAAACACCTCTATTCATGCCAAAATCAATTATAAAATTAAAAAGATTGTAGTAGCAGTGGCTTATAAGATAATAATGATTCTGAATTCATAATTTGACATAGCTGTTGTCATAATTGTCCTCATCCAATATCATGACTTTCATAATATACACCCTCTTGTTTTTATTATAAGAATTCTTTTTAAAGTTTTTTTTTCATATTTAATAAAGATGACTAGATAGTAGAAATTAATATGATATTGGAGATAAGTGTTTGTGACAAATTTAATATTTTTAACTATTATTGATTTGTGCATTTTAATTTATTAAAGGTATCTTATATAAATTGAGAAATTCTTGCATAAATCTAATTTCACACTTCATTTATTGTAATACCCGATTTTCAGTTTACCGAAAACTCGGTATTTTGGAATATGTTGCCATATTGAATTGATTAACATATGTGACTTAGAGTCACATAAAATAATGGTCATTTTAAGAGTAAATGAGTCATGAAAAAGTTATAAAAACACTTAATTAAATTAAGTTTCATTTAGCAAATAATAGGCAAATAAGCTTTGCACTAATTGAGATTAGTGGCATAATTCTTCAATTTAATTATAGACAAATTAAAGTCATCATTTTTGAAATAAATGAGGGCTGATTATTAAAGAAAAATTAAAGGCCAAAGAAGATTTGTCATAAAATGATATTGGGTTGAAAAATCAAATATGGCAACTCACCAATTAGGTAATTGAATCAAGTTGTTTAGTTAATAAAAGTCACAATAAATGCTGAATTAGAAAGGGATGTCGGCACTCATTAAATGGGTGAGTTTTGTTTGGAATTTTTGATTTAATAATTGAGGTATTTTACTAACTAATGACGCATGAACCAAAAGCAAAAGAAAAACCACAATTAAATGGATAAATGGAGAGGCATGTCGGCAGCAGGTTCAATGGAGGAGGTTTTGTCTCATAAAGTGGATTTAAATCCAAGGGCTAAGGTGAGATATGGTCAAATTTAATTGCCACTTGTGTCCTTAAAATTTCCCTATAAATAGCGGGCTCTTCTCTTCAAATTCTTCACTCCAAAATCAGTTTAAAACATCTGATTTTAAGATTAGAGGGTGAGTAGAGTGAAGTTCTTGAAGCAAGAAGGAAGAAGGAGTTGAGCTTCAAGGGTAATGTTCTTGAGCTCTAGTCTCTTTAGCTTTTAATTCTTAGTATACATGTAGTTTAGTTCATTAAATTGTTAGGAAAATTCCTATACTTGTTTTTAGGCCTCCTTGCATTGAAAAATTCCTAATGAGGTAAAAACATGTTGGTTAAAATAATTTTAGATATTAATTGATCAAGATTGTGAAAATTGTGGTATTTTCGGTTTAAAATTCTATGCTGGCAGCGAAAATATATGCTATTATTTTATGTATCTAATTAAGTTATTAAATCATGAAATTTTACATGAATAAATTAGACATGTAGGGCTTTCCAAATATATAAAATATGAAGCATTTTGAGTTCTACACAAGGAATAACATATTCTTGAATTTAAGCCTTATTTATGGAGTTATAAACTGGGCAGCGTTGAGAAAATATTAAACTGGGAATGATTCTTGATATTCTAGATTCTTGGAATATTTTTACTTGAAAATAGACATGTCAAGGGTCATGAGGAATCATTTCTATTTTTCTAGAATTAATTATGATTTTTCAAAGTTGCTGAAAAATCTGCCCAGAAAATCAGCAATGCGTTTTTTGAGAAAATGTAAGGGCAAAATTGTAATAATAAATCTACCAAGGGTAGAAAGGTAAAGTAAACCTTTAGGATATTATTCTAAGAAATATGATATTTATCATAATATCATGTAATAATCCGACGATAATGTATAGGATATCTAAAGAGTCCAGAGTCGGGTTCAAAGGTCAGGCATGTTGGCCATTACACGGTGAAAGGTACGTTCGCGTACTAGTAACTTTAACTCTGATGTGTCTTGTATGCATGTATGTGATGGACTGATTCATGAAGTGATGGACAAGACTAGGTCTTGGGTCATGCACTGTGACTAAGCTTATGGGGCTTAGATCACCTGTTTATACATTCAGCTTTATACACGAGTTATGGTTTTGATAATACCGTTACAGTTTTCCTAGCGCTGAGGACACGATAGGCCATTGTGGCATGGTGAGGTGCAGACAACTATACATGTGAATTGTATAGATAACTTTACATGTGATGTGTACTGTTGATATATTAATCTTACATCTGGTTTGTGCTTATGTGTTGATTAATGCTGTAATGTCATGAACATCTGTCATACATATACTGTTATACTTTTCATATGAGGTTAACTGTTACCTGAGGTCTGATGGGTATTGGACCTCAGATTTGACTAAGTTCAGGAAAGGAACCTGGAACAAAGAAGGCACCGGTAGATAGAGTCGTGAAGAGGCACTGATGGACGGAGCCGTGAAGAGGCACTAGTCGAGACAATGCAAGAGCCGAAAGAAGTTTAAACAGAGCCTACCTTCTGGCATGAATCTAATAAGGTTACTTGAAACCATTTGGTGTCTAGAAAGGGTTCGTCTATGTGGTTCAGTCGGTGAGTCGCCGTGAATTCGGGAGACTTCCACTAGACACCGCCCGGCCAAATTGTTTGATTGACTAAGTTAGGTTCATTGCCCCAAGTCTACCTAAGGCTTGGTTTAAGGTTGTATAGTTACCATAGGAGAATTGTAATTATACAAGCTCGTATTGTTGTATCACATGAATATTCCTTCGGGAAATTTTTAATATATCGCTTATGTCGGGACATCAAGATATATCCAGGCATTTTATATCGTTACTCGTTGTCCAAATATTAGTGCATGCTCTGTTTTTGCATTACTCGGTGGTAGCACCTCAAACTCGTCGATTTTTATAAAACCAAGTGTCAACCGACGACTTTGAAGTATGAAATTTGGAGTGTTACATTTGTAGTCTAACCAATTTAAATGCAACAACTCATGAGCTAACTTAGCATCTTCTAAATATTATTAGCTGGCATATTAATAAAATTAAAATATTTCACAATATTTATTTTTTCATCAATTGTGAAATCTTAATTCAAGGATTTATTTGTTAAAGAAAAATAAAAAATTGAATTATATGAGTAGCCAACAAAAAGTAATATTAGTTGAGTTGTTGTATTTTTATTAGTTAGATTACAAATGACATAACAAACTAAGTTTACAAAAGAATTTCTCACGACAAAGAGTAAAGATATGTATTTTTGGGTACGTAATTTTATATTATTTATTGTAATGAGTATATCGATTAGTTGTTCCATTTCTATATTGACTAACAAGTCATGGACGTATCTTGGGGAGAAAAGTTTTCAACCAAAAACAACACTGTCATGTGGAAAATTTGGGTCCACATTACATGCTTAGATTTAGGTGCTTATTATGTGCTTATACCTCTAATTAGAGGTATAAGCATATTTTTTAAAAATTTTTTATGTATTGTATTTATTTAGATTTAAATTATATCTCTTTTCTCGAGATTTTTTTGCTCCCGATCTCAAATTAATTAATTTTCATAATACTTGGTATTACGGACAAATGCGAGAATTGGAAATTAATTAATTTGAGATATTGGGTGTAAAAAACATATCGAGAAAGCAGATAATTTAAATCTAAATAAATACAATACATACAAAAATTTTTTAAAAAAAAAAAAAAATGCTTATACCTTTATTTAGAGATATAAACACATAATAAGCACCTAAATCTAAGCATGTAATGTGGACCCGGAAAATTTGAGACATGGTTCAATGTTAAGTCTTTTTCAAAGTACAAGTTAAAACTTTTGAATATTTTGTCAATTTCATTAATTTCTAACTTATTTTGCAAGTCCAGAGGTATCTTTCTAGAGAGTTGAGTATTCTACACTCGTTGTGGAAAAATTGGCATATATGATTTTAATTGGGATCATCTTGTAGACCACAAGATTTCAACCAAAATGTACGTAAATGTGAAAAACTGCTCGTTTGTCATGCTCAAAACTTGTAGGGGTTTCGACGCATTTTAATTTTAAGATGCTATAGAAGAGGAAATGTTAAATTTTCTAAATTGTACAAAGTCTTCTGAAAAGAGCTAGATAAAGACAGAACCGAAGACTCAATAAAATCATTGAGTTTAACCTCTTAATTAACAATCAATTTATAGGACTTGTTACATTGTTGGTGGAGCATAATGACACTGTATATTGACATAACCAACTCTATATAGTGGTGGGATAAAACTTGTAGTTATTGCATGAAAATTTGAGAACACTTAAATTTAATTATGATTGAATAGAGTATTTAACGATGGAAAAAAAAAACAGGAAAAAAAAAAAGAATAGAGTATTTATCATCCCTTTCTAACTTGTTTTGCAAGACTAGATGTCTCTTTCCATTATGACAAATATTCAACATACAGTGTGGAAAATTTGACATAGCTGTTGTCATAATTGTCCTCATCCAAAATCATGCTTTTTATAATCCACTCTCGTGTTTTAAGTATAACACGGGTACAAAAAACACTTTTAAGACCGCACGAAAGAGGTATCATAAGACCGGATCTACGACCAGTCTTATTCCAAACGGTCTTAAAAATCACGAACTTTTAAGACCGGATGAATGACCGGTCTTAAAAATTTAGATCAACTTTTGAAATATCCGGTCTCAAAAGTGTTTCAAAATAGTAATAATAAAAAAAAACCCAAATGAAACAACCGGTCTCAAATCACCGAGATCGGCAACATTTTGAATGTCCCTCCATCATCGCGACGGAGAACCAAGAGAAGATTGGAAGCAACACCAACAAGAAAAACAAAAAGGAAGAGAAGATTATAAGCAACACCAACAAGAAAAAGAAACAAGAAATCATTCACCATGGAAATCGAATTTGAATCAATATAAAATCAGAGGTGAAATTGAAGTCCGGATCTACAAAAAAATCACAAGCTTAAAGCAACCAAAATCGAAGTCCAGATCCGAGCAAGAGCGGTCAAGGTAGGAACAAACGTACTTAAGCAAGAAGAGATCTGGGTTTGATTTTAAGCCGAATCTGTGTGAAGGCGGTGTGGGAGGAGCCATAAATCGAAGAGGAAGGAGCCGCCGTCGTCCAGAATCCTCGAAGCAGACGCTTCGCGTTGCGAGGATTGGAGTCGACGCCACCGCAAAACCCTCGAAGCATCTCACTTGTCAACATTGCCAAGGATTTGATTGTGTGGCTCTTAGGACGACTGACGAAGATTGCGAGTAGGTTAGAAAAAGAGGATGGCATTCTTGCTGAGGATTTGACCCGTGAGACTCTTGGGACATTCGTTGAATCTATAACTAAGCAAATGTTATATCACCAAGAAGACAAGCACTCTCACAGACTTAATAGGTTCAGCGAATTTAGCTGCTTTTTTTAAACACTTTTAAGACCTGTTGTCTGTAAAAATCGGTCTTAAAAGTATATTTTTAAGACCGGATCCTTTACAATTCGGTCTTAAAAATGTTCTATATATTTACGAAATTGCCACCGATCATACTTTTAAGATCAGATCTTTTATAATTCGGTCTTAAAAGTGCTCATATATTTACGGAATTGCCACCGATCAGACTTTTAAGACCGGATTTTTTATAATTCAGTCTTAAAAGTGTTCTATATATTTACGAAAGTGCCACCGGTCATACTTTTAAGACCGGATCTTTTATAATCCGGTCTTAAAAGTGTTCTATATATTTATGAAATTGCCACCGGTCATACTTTTAAGACCGGATCCTTTATAATCCGGTCTTAAAAGTGTTCTATATATTTACAAAAGTGCCACCGGTCATATTTTTAAGACCGGATCCTTTATAATCCGGTCCAAAAAGTTCTTTATATTTACAAAACTGCCACCGGTCATACTTTTAAGACTTGATTCTCTATAATCCGGTCTAAATGAGGTGGTCTTAAAGCTTTTTTTTGTACTAGTGTAAGAATTTTCGTCCTTTTTTTTCATGTATGCCCATATTTAATAAAGATTGCTAGACAGTAGAAATTAATATGATGTTGGACATATGCTTTCAATGTTGACATTGAAGTCTTCTTATTCCTTCCCCCCCCGGCCCCCCCATGTTGTCATATTTTTTTGGCAAAAATAGAAGTCACATTTTTGGAAAATCTGTTTCTATTGTAACAAGTATTCAACACACAGTGTGGAAAATTTGACATAGCTGTTGTCCTCATCCAATATCATGGCTTTTATGATACACCCCCCGTCTTGTTTTTTTTATTATATGAATTCTTGTTAAAGGAATTTTTTTTGTCTTATATGCCTATATTTAATAAAGATGACTAGATAGTATAAATTAATATGATGTTGGAGATAAGTGTTCATGACAAATTTAATATTTTTAATTATTCTTCATTTGTGCATTTTAATTAATTAGAGGTATTTTATATCTTATAATAAATAATGAGAAATTCTTGCGTGAATCTAATTTCACACGTCATTTGTAGTCTAACCAATTTAAATGCAATGACTCATGAGTTGATTTGGCATCTTCTAAATATTAGCTGGCATATTAATAAAATTAAAATATTTCACAATATTTACTTTTTCATTAATTGTGAAATCTTAATTAAGGGATTTATTCCTTAAAGAAAAACAAAAATTTTAATTATATGAGCAGCAATGATTAATATTAGTTGAGTTGGTGTATTTTAATTGGTTAGACTAAAAATGACATGACAAACTAAATTCAGACAAGAATTTCTCATGATAAAGAGCAAAGATAGTAATTTTGAGTAGGGAACTGCGGTATTCCAATTACTTTTATATTATTTATGGTGAAGTTATGAGTTGATCGAGTAGTTGTTGCATTTCTTATTTGACTTACAACAACTTTTGAATATTTTTTCAATCATTAATTTCTAATTAAAATTATTTATGGTGAAAATTAGAGACATTTGTTCAGTGTTAAGTCCTTTGAAAGTACTAATTAAAACTTTTGAATATTTTTTCAATCATTAATTTCTAACTTAGTTTGCAAGTCCATAGGTATCTTTCTAGAGAGGTGATCGTATTCGACAATCCACACCCGTTGTGGAAAACTTGGCAGATATTATTTCAATTGTGATTGTCTTGTAGACCACAAGATTTCCGTCAAAATGCATGTAAATGTGGGAATCTACTTTTTTGTGATTGCTCAAACTCATGGGTTTTTCCATCCATTTTAATTTTAAGATGCTGTAGAAGATGAAATGTTAAATTTTCATGTAAGGAGCCCTTTGAAAAGAACAAGATGAAGACAGAAGAGGAGACTCAACAAAATTATTAAGTATGAACTATTAATTAACGATTTATTTAAAAGAGTGGTTGTTAATAGAACATAATAATGTTGTACAATCCATATAGCCAACCTCTGATGAGATAAGATTCGTTGTAGTTATTGCATGAAAATTTGAGAAACACTTGTATATGAATAGGATTGAATAGAGTATTATATTTAACAATAAATTAATATGTAATTCTTGAATATAGGCCATATACTGAGTCCGAATTACAATCATCTTCAAACATGCACTTCCCTTTCAAACTCTCGATCAGCCCATACTGTTTATTTTTGCTGTTTGCTTATCTGCACAAGAATTTTAGTGCTTGTTTTGAGATTACATTTGGAACCCCACAAAATATTTATTCATGTAAATGAATCGAGACAAAACTTATTTTATATACTTATTTCGTACATCATAAAGCTCGATTGAAAAGTTGCTTTTGAAAGCTCTAATCCCTATTTCAAACAAAGTTGCAGTAGGAACGTTGGAAGGGAAGAGTTAATAGTCAAAATCATCTAATTTATTGATGAGCCCCAATTAGGGCAAGCGTTGTCCGCTAGGCGTTTGGGAATTATCCCATAAATTTAGGCTTTTTTAAATAAAAAAATTAAGAGGGATAAGTAATAGCATAAGGTTATAAACTGGATCAAATAATCCATAATCTCCCATTTACTGGAGAGCATCCTTACCACTAGACTAAAAACCATTGGCCAATTTATGTGTTATTTGAAATGTTTGTTTGAGGCAACACATTAGTAGCTCGCTAATAAAGATTTTCTTAAAAAAAATATTACTCCTATTATAATATACTTGAAATCTAATATAGTGTTTTTCTTACACTTCTAAATTAAATAAGACAACATTCGGGTCCAAAAAATATGACAACGTTCTTTTTCAGACAAAGTTAATTAATCAACTAATTTTGTTAGTAATCCTAACTTTCAATTAAGATCGAAATGTTTTAGGGTAAAAGTGCAAAACTGTATGTGTTTTGCCCTCAGAGTGTCTAACACCAAATGTTGGATTTTTTTTTTGTTTTTTTTGTTTTGTAAAAGTACCCATGTGATTAGAATTCTGGGGCAAAAGTCACATACTGTTAAAAGACAAAACGTCCGTTATAACAGAACAGAGGAGAGCATGAGAAAACGAGAAAATCAAAGCTGATGGAGACCATGAGAAGACGGCACAGTAGCTCTCAAAATTTTTTTTTTTTGTTGATGCTGTCGTTGTCACCAGGCGCTTGGGAATTTATATGCTTGGAGATTTGAGTAATCGATGATGTATATATATGAAGAGATAGTTGTAGAATCGCTTCAGGGCAAGTTCATGGTAAGAAAAAAATGCAAGAAAGATGAGAAGAAATCTGCAAAATTAACTCAAAATTCTCCACCCTACATTCGTTTCCCTATTTGGGGGAACTACTGTCTACAGAATATGGTTGAATCTACTTTGATAGAAAACTACTTGTCGAATAATTAACGAATAATTTGTTCAATGAAATATCAAAGGGATTATCCTAAACCACACAGAAATAGGGTATAATTGAACCCCCAAAACGAAAAATTGCTAATCTATGAGCAACCACGGAGATTTGAAGTTGCAGAATGAAGTAGTATTAGTGATGATCAATGATTTCGTAGCAAGCAAACAGTGCAAACAAAAAATCACAGGTAGAGAGACTCGTGAGAATTGATTATAACCTGAAGAAGAATCTGGAGATAGCAAACAGATAAGAAGAATCCCAAGTGAATAACGGGCGTTTTGTCTTTTAGCAGTAGGTGTAACTTTTGCTCCAAAATTGTAACCACATAGGTACTTTTGCAAAAAAAAAAAAAAAAAAAAAAAAGTATTTAGTATTAAGCGCTTCTAAGGTAAAGTACATGTACATTTTTGCACCTTTACCCAACATTTTATTTTGCTGGAAACATTCCGAAGACATCAACTAAATCTCTGACTTCCAATTAATAATTCCTTGAATTTCTACTAACTACTTTGGATCAGAAAAATTTAAAGGGATTTATTTATAGCAAAGTATTCTTTTATTTGAAATACTTCATCCATCTATATATGCGAGACAAAAAAATACTATCTAATCAGGTGCTCTTATTTAGAGTCTTATAAAACACATATGCTCAGCAAAAAAATCTTGAGCGAGCAAGTCCGATTTAGCGCAATAAATGGAGCAGCATATCATTCTTGTACAACAACGCTTTACTAATTTTTATATCGCTTAATATTAGTACAAAGTAGCATAGATAATTGGAAACCCTAATTAATTAAAGAAACAATCATTCCAATTCATGAATCACTTCCAACTCTAAGCCTAAATGCCTTGCAGGAGCTGCCATAGTTGCGTTGATGGAAGAGGAGTCAAATGGAGTAGGAGGGACTTCCAACCTATCTTCGTCCCCTTCCAACATTTGCACGACCTTATTCATGGATGGACGATTTATTGCATGCCACTGAATGCACCAAAGTCCTACAATAGCTAGTTTCTTTGCAATTCTAATGTCTTCTTCATTTTCTATGGGGATATGTATGTCGCCTCCCTCAACCAGACAATGAATCCATTCTGGATATAAAACTTGAAAGTTTTCTTGAATTGTGTCTGTACTCTTTCTTCCTCCTACCATTTCTATCAATATCATTCCAAAACTGTAGATATCCGACTTGCAGGACACATTTCCGAAATTTTTAAAGAAAACTTAAAGCAATGTAACCTAAAGTCCCTTCTTCTTTATCACCACAGACACGTATTTTGATTTTTTGGGCACAATTTGGCTAAACCAAAATCAGAGATTTTTGGAACGAGGTTGTCATCCAATAATATATTATGAGGATTAATGTCAAAGTGAAGAATTTGCTGATCACAACCTTGGTGAAGATACTCAATCCCTCTAGCTATACTAAGAGCAATTTGTTGCAGCTTTTCCCAACCAAGGAATAAGCCATGGCCATTTGGAGCAGATATGAAGTTTTGCAAGGAACCATTTGGAAAATAATCATAAACAAGAGCATGGTGAACTCCATCAGCACAGAAGCCCAATAAGCGAACCACATTGACATGATGGATTTTAGCTATAACTCCCATTTCATTTATGAACTCTTTGCCATCATCATCCTTTGAGTTGTTGAGCATCTTCACAGCAACCAAAATTTCATCGGAAAGCTTTGCTTTGAACACTGCTCCATGAGCACCTTCACCTAACTTCTCTCTAAAACCACACGTGATTCGTTCCAGATCGACAAAAGTGAATCTGGTTGGTTTGAGCAACCGATAGTCTTCCAAAAACTTTTGAAGTCTCGCAAGATCTTCCTCTTTCAATCTCAAATATCTGTAGTATTGATAGAGTACAAAGAGCACCAGAAGCAGCACAACTGAACCCGATGTTAGACCTGCAAAAAGTTGAACATGGTGTAATTCAAATATATAACTAGCGTAATGGAGAAGAAAAGAAGAATGAGCAAACGGTTTTTACCTGCTAAGAGTTCAATAGCTGATCTAGATATATTGGGATCATGATCAACACATTCAATATCATCTCCTGTGCCGTTATTCTTCATCAATTTACACATTTGTCCCTTCATTTCGCATCTAGTACAATTTGGTTTCATCCAACTGAAGAACAAAACGTTATTCTTCCGTATGTTATCGAGCTGATTTGATGAAATATCGATCATCTTGGTACAGAATAGGAGGTCCTTCTCCATGAAGTTGTCTTCGGAGTCACCAACATAAATCGGGCAAGAGAACGTGTCTCTGTTTAGAAAGGGGGTTCCGAAATTGTTTAGGTACCGATGACTATTTGAAGAGCAATTGAGGAAAGTAATGTGTTCGAACCCATTGGGTGACTTAAATTTGAAGGGTGATATCGTGGAGTTGTGGAGTTTGAGAAACAGGGCCGGAAGGCAATTTTGGGGATCGTATGCTTGAAGTGATTGGGATGGGTAATCAATGTGTTTGATGAAGAGGTCTACGGAACCTGAAGGTGTGGGCAGTTGAAGGAGGAGGTGGCGGTGATGATAACAGGTGATATCAAAGCCAGGATAGCCGCACTCGGCCGGGTGCTTATCTTTGAGTCGGAAGGGGAATCGAACCACGCCATGACGTCCGCACCTTAATTCCTTGCAGTGACGTTGTTGGCACCACCCTATGTGGATAAGCAAAAGCAGTACCAAGCTCCACGAACAAGTTCTGGAGTTCATCAGCATCTTCTTGTTAGTGTTAGGCCAACCCAACCTGTGTTTCTAGGCGTGCAGAGTCTGTTTTGATTTATGGCTTTGAGACTGGGAGATAATCAAGTTAGACGCAAAAGCGCGTGCCTATATGCATATGGACCACAAATTATTCAATTCAAAGGCCAATAATGCAGGTTAAATAATTGGAAAAAAATCACAGTCTAAAGAAGAAACATAATCCCAAAAAGTCACACAGACCAATCTATGGCATACTGCCGGCTTCTTGTACAATACTAGGACCCAACCAAAGAAAAATACAACAAAATGATATATTTTTTGAAATATCAAAACAGAGTGTACTGAGCCCGAAAACAGAGCATACTAAATGATATCCAAACACATTGAAATCACAACGACAACTTATATATACATTGCATTTAACTAGGTCCTCTTGATAGTTTACAAATATAAAAGAAGAAAACAAAGGTCATCACTTTAATACCACAAACCAAAAAGATGACAACTTTTTCATATTTTAGAGTGAAACAAAGATGAATAATGCAATCCTCAAAATCAAAATCTGTTCACATGGTCAACACAGATCAACTAAATGGAATAATAAAGATAATCGAAGGGTTAGCATCAATTCCGTGCCTTCCTCTTTAAGTTTGCCCCTCATGATTAAAACCTCTGTTCCATGTATTTTGCGCGGCAATTCTGTTTTCTGACTTTTACAGATTCCATCGTTCCCTCTATTTATTTAATTGGGGTATTTGTGTCTTTTGATATTTAAAATATATTTAAAAAAAGTCCAACAGACTTCACCGTAATTTAAAATTTCATGAGAAGATTTGTTATATTTTCCCTTGCCTAGGATCTAGGTATAATTCCCCCTCTTTTTTTGGTGATTACATCTCTATAGCTAGGCTATTACCCTGTATGAAGAAAAAATATCTAGTGATATTATTTAAAAAATATATAATAATATATATATTTGGGTTAAATAGTAAATTTATTCTGAAGTACACGTTCATCAATAAGCAAGTTTTTTTTTTTTTTTTTTTGGCTCAATGTTATTCTAAGTTTAAAAAAACGCGTAATCTTACCATTTTTTGTCAAAAAAACTAACATTAACAGTTAAAAAATTAACATTAATCGTTAGCTTTTTTTTAAAGAAAAGGCAAAATTGCTATATTTTTAAACTTCTAGGGCAACATTGAGTAAAAACAAACAAAAAAAACAAAAAATTGCTCCTGAGTATATACTTTCAGAAAAAATTTACTACTTAACTTTATACCACTATGATCTTATTTATAAGTTCCTTTTGACCAAAACACACATACCAAGGAGAGGTAGGTGGCTCAATGATTATAGGGTAAATTTTCAACTTTAACTTTATTCATGAATAAGTACCTCTCAACTTTTTCTTCTCTCTATATTTTTATTTGTCTATTAATATGGGTAAAATTGTCGTAATCTCATTTATTTGGTCAAAAGAGATTTATAAATATAAACAATTTTTTTGGTAAAAAAGACTTATAAATAGAATATATTCCCTGAGAGATCCGTGTCCGGCTATCATATGAGAGAGACTAACGTCTGAAAAAAATGTTGCGGAGCGTTGCATCAGGCGAAGGACGGAAGAGGGTGGTGGTGGGTTTCGTGTTGTTCATCACTAGTGTGCTTCGACTGTTGCCCCAAATTGGGGGGGCGGCCTGTGCATCTTCGTGCGTTGGCGGCGATGTCGACATAAGGCATCCGTTTCGTGTGAGAGGGGACCCCGACTCCTGCGGCCTCGAAAAGTACTACGAGTTAGAATGTAAAGAAGACGGTGCGGCGGTGTTTCGGTTGTTCTCCGGTGAATTCTATGTCAAATCTATCAACTACCAAAACTGGACAATCCGACTGGTGGATCCCAACTTTTATGACCCTCCCAACTGCTCCTCCCTCCCTCGCTACTTCCTTTACGGATACAATTTCAGTCGTCCTGACGCATACGACGAGGGGCCTAGGGATTGGGAGCGATTTTATCCCTATTCAAAGATGGTTCGATTTACGACGTCTGACATTGGATACGTAATATACTTCAAGTGCGAAACTCCGGTGAGTGACGAGTCTGTCTTGAAGCATACTCTTACCACAGGCTGCTTGGATCCCCTAATTTACGCAGTGGTTGAGAATATATCTATCCGAGACTTGGTGATTGGGTGCCGTGTGATCGCCGTCACGCCAATTTCGTCGTTCCATTATGGTGATAGCCATCCTTTTAACCTGTCCTACCGGCACGTCCATCGCCACCTGCAGGTCTTTGGATTTGAGCTTTCCTGGAAGTTCGCGCATTACTGCAATTACATTTACATGATCACCCTACAGTGCAGTACGTATCAGAAAAGCGCCCATTTGTGGCTACTTTCATCTAACACTTCACATATCTACCTCTTTTCATTTGCAATATTTGCCCTTCCCTTTCAGGAAAATTGATCAAGTTTTTCAGATATGCCGGAGGTAACATCTTCACCTTAATCTTCCTCCTATGTACTTGTATATCTTCTCTGATCTCATTCTCCCTTTTACATGCTTTTTGAAATTATTCTTCTAATCCTTTTAACTTTTGACCCTAATTATTAAAAAAACAATGTTACCGTAAAAAATTAAAGTTATCCCTTAACATTTTGGGTTAAATACCACGATGGAAGTTTAGCTTTTGGAGCACTAGTCACTTGGAAATTTTTTTAATATCATTTTTGCCTCGAAAGTTTAAAAACACAGAATCTTGTCCATCCGTTGATCTTAACCATTAAATTATTGTTCTTCTTTGTAAATTTTCAAGGGCAAAATTGCTCCTTAAAAAACTTCCGGGGCAAATATGCTCAAAGAAAAACTATCAGGGCATATTTGCTTTGTTTTGTTAACATCCTAGGAAAAAATGAGACCCAAAAAACTTCCGGGTAACCAATGCTCCTTAGGCTAAAATTCCATAGTAAAAATGATATTTAACCCTTAACATTTTTAATAGCCCAATTGGTTTAATTTCATGGGAGAGGATTACCTGATGCAACAAAGCGACTACAATATTTGGTTGGTCTTATGAAATATAAAGATGATTACATTGCTAGGATTTATGAATGAGGATGCATACATCATTTTATCAAGTGAAAAAGACAACATTTTTATTTTTTCTTTTTAATTTGACCAAAGTGCCCACCTTTAAATTTGTTAAATATTAAATAATTACTACCATTAAATATTTAAAAAAATTAATTAATTATATAAAAATATAAAAACAAGTATTCCCCACTAAAAAATTATATTACCATTAAAAATATTAAAATAATATTCTCACAACTAAATATTAAAAAATTACCATGAACCCCTTCATAATATTTCCACCATTAAATATTAAAAAATTATTATGGACCCAACGCATGCACTGCCCAAATTGAAAAAAAAATTATTTTGAACCCGATGTGTGCATATTATACATATATGTATAGATAGGGGTAATTTTGTATCTTGTTATATTATTCTCATTTTTTTATGTAACCCAACCAAATGTTTTTATGCATAGAATCATCTTTCCTTGTAGCAAACCAAACAAATTCATATAATCATCATTATATTACATCCGACTCCATGAATTGAACGAGCACTAACATTCCAAGGTGTTTAGCTAGATAATCTTCTATTATTAATCAACCAACCAACTAATACAATGAGGTTCTGTGTATTTATAAACAAATAACCACATCTAAGCTGGCCCAAGATACGAGGCCCAAAAACAAATTACACTTATCTCAACACCCCCTTCAAGTTGGGGGCTAAACAAATCTATAGCTCCTAACTTGCTAAGCATCATATCCTGTATTTCTTTACCTCTTAGTCAAGTTATCTAACTCTTGACTATAAGATTGAACATGCTGCAAAGTAATTACTTTTTCTAAAAGCTTTTCTCGAACAAAATGAAGATCGATCTCAATGTGCTTTGTTCTTTCATGGAAGATTGGATTAGAAGCTATGTGCAAGCTAGCTTTGTTATCACAATACACATTAATAGGGGTTAGGTGTTCATAACCAATTTCTTTGAGTAGTCCAACAGCCCACACAACTTCTGATATTGCTGAACCTAGTGCCTGGTACTCTACTTCAGCAGAAGACTTTGAAACAATATGTTGCTTCTTTGTCTTCCATACCACAAGCGAACCACCAAGCTTCATCAGATATCCTGTAATTAATCTTCTAGTCGTTTCACACGCTCCCCAATCAGCATCACGTAAACAATCTAATGTAGTAGTGCCTTCTCAACCGACAACCATTCCTACCCCAAGGCTCGCTTTAGGTACCGCAACACGTGCAATGCATTGCGACACTTCATGGGTTGGTGTAGAAACTGACTTAAGACCTGCATAGAGAAGCAAATATCAGGTCGAGTGCCCATCAAATAGATCAACTTACCAACTAGTCTTCGATATCTTTCTGGATCATTAAACAGATCCTCCTTCTTGTGCTTTACTTCTTCATATGCTGATAGTTTGAGTGTAGTGGACATGGGAATTGACAGTGGCTTACAACCACTCATGCCAATCTCTCGCAAACAAATCCAAAATATATTTGCATTGTGAAAGTACTATACCCTTTGTTGACCTAGCAACTTCAATACCAAGGAAATATTTCATTATTCCCAAATCCTTGATTTTGAAGTTGCTATGTAACGAGTCCTTTACTTCGTGGACTCGGTTTTCTAAACTACCGATGAATTATCATATAATCTACATACACTAGGACTAGCAAAATGTCAATGCCAAATCTCTTAAAGAACAAAGAATAATCATGCTTGCTATGTTTAAAACCACCACAAATTAGCGCAACACAATTTATCATTCCATTGTCTTGAGGCCCGTTTAAGACCATAAAGCGACTTATTAAGTTTACACACCATTCTCCCCCTTGGCTTTCAAAAGCTTGGGAATGGACATGTACACTTCCTCGTTCAGATCTCCTTGCAAAAGCATTATCCACATCCATTT